>QPKB01000059.1:67630-110709 GCA_003546025.1 Camphora micrantha | reverse complement strand
TTGCACGCGACGGCTTGTGGGTCTTCTCCGGCAACGTGGCGCTGCGATTTAGGCGTCCCGATCTCCACCAGCCACAATCCGAACCAACCAACAAATCCAAACTCTTTCTCCAATCACAGTTACTGAACAAAAGAGGCCTCCAACCCACTTCGTCACTTTTATGCCATAAAAGGACAAAAAACTCTTTCTTTGACCAAGGCAACCATATTGTGAAAAGAATGGTGGCGACGATCTCTACAATCCGTTTATGCTTCTGTGTATAAACAGGTGGACAAAGTTATGTTAGCTACCACCAACAAAATTGCCATTCTTGACCATGAAGAAGAAGAGAAAATTTGTTTTACGCAAGGATGGACTTCCTGATTGTGGTGAGAAACTGCAGAATAAACATGCCAACCTATCTGTCATTATCTGTTTAAGGTCTTCTACAGTTCTTTTCTTTTTTTTGGTTTGTGGTTGGGTGGGTGGGGTTACAAATAAAGTAATTTTTTATATCAATCATGGTAGGATATTTCAGGATTGTTTCCCAATTTAAATCAGCCATCAAGGAAGCAAGTACTTCCTTTCATCATGCAATTATGTAGCAAGGTCTTCTACAGGAGACTTTGCACGCCGATCAGGCTGATCTGTAATTGGGAATCTGGACCAGGTCTTTCTGGTTGGCAATTGGCATCACCATGTAATAAAACCATACGCCACAAGATCTTGATTTGGTTGGTTGGATTGTGTTTGAATTTGAACAAATTGTTTAATTTCCTCTAGTTGTCCATGTGGGCCATCAATTTGAAACATTTCCACGGTTAGGCTTAGTGACAAGATTATAATCTTATCATCAAATGAGAGTAGGTTTCTCTCTCTTATACAGACAGCCAAGAAATGTAACAGTCACAGATTACTCTAAATTCTTCTTAACAAGATGCCTAGAGGTATTTTTGGCCTAAGGCTAAAAGTAGAAGAGTGTTGTATTGACAAGCCAGCCAAATCAGAAATAGAAAAGCAAAACACCAAAAATCCGGACACAAAAGAAAACCATATAGATCCGATTGAGAAATTCTTCCCTGCAAATAATTCTCAAGGACCCCTGACCATAAACAAAAAATACAAAAACGGCCCACTAAAGGATCTTACTCCCCAAGTCCATGTGTGGAGAAGCCACAGATAATCCGGACCCTTAAAATTTCCCCTTTTCTTCTCTCATCTTTCCATGTCCACTAGTGCTCTCACTGGGTTTGCTGCTTTGTAGGAACTGACGGTTCGCAAATAGGACTCCCGTTGGAGATTTAGAAGCGAAAACATCGATTTTCCAAACACTTAAACTTGAAAAACAGCCCGCTGGGTGTTCGGGACGGGAACCGGCACCTGGAAAAATCGAAAACCGGCACGAACACTTGGCTCGAGGGTAGAGTGACTTGTAGGATTCTAACGGTTCGCAAATAGGACTCCCGGTTGGAGATTAGAAGCGAAACATCGGATTTTCCACACTTAGGCTCGAAAACGGCCCGTCGGGAGGTTCCAGAACAGGAAAACGGCCCTTTGGAAAAATTTCGGAAACCGGCACGAGCACTCCACTCGAGGGTAAAGCGACTTATAGGAACTGACGGTTCACAATAACACTTCCGATTAGTGATTTAGAAGTGAAAAACAACGGATTTTCCAACACAGGTTCGAAGACGGCCCGCCAGGGATCCAGAATTGGGAAACGATCCCCGGAAAAATCGAAAACCGGCACGAGCCACCTCGCTCGAGGCCAAAATTAACTTGCAGGAACTGACGGCTTGTAAATCGACTCACGATTAATGAATTAGACCTAAAAACGTTGGATTCTTAACACCTGGTCTCGAAAATAGCCGTTGGAGGTCGAAAACGGGAAAATGGCCATCGAACAGCCCCAGAAACTTGCACGGGTACCCTTGTTCAAGGCCAAAGTAACTTATAGGAATTATCGGTTAATGAATTGGACTTCTGGTTAACGAATTTAGACGCAAAATCGCCTGATTCTCAACACATAGGCCTGCCGAAATACTTAGGAAAAGATTTATATATATACTTGTTTATCTTTCATTTATAATTTTTATTCATTGAAAGATTCTAATGTTGTTTTTGTCATTGCAGATTGATGGATGCTTTTGGGTCGATTGCAGAAATTGTGGGGTGTTTTATTCTTTTTAGTTTATTTGTATAATGTACATTGGACATTTATATGAGACTGTATCATTATTGATTGTAATATTTGTTTAATGAGATGAATGATTTAATGAAAAATGGCGATGGTTTTTTGTTTTTATTTAGCAACTTTTGTTTGCATGCATTTTTTATATTGAATATAGGTACACGAACATGTTTATTTTTTTTTTCAGGTGTAAAGAAGTTTATAGGAAAATTATATTGAAAAAAAAAAATATCATATTTAAAAAATAAAATAAATACTTTTACCAATGTTTTTTCTCATCGGGAAATAAAAAAATAAAAAAATTAAATACCTTTACAGACGTTTTTTTTTTTTGTCGACAATAAAAAAAAAAAATAAGTTAAAACATTTTTACCGACGAAAAAAAATGCGGTATAGTTTTAAATTTTTAATTTTTTCTTTTGCCGACGAAGAAAAACGTCGTAGAGTATTTTTCTTTTTAATTTTTATTTTGCTGTCAAAATAAACGTCGGTAAAAGTATTTATTTTTTCTTTTTTATTTACCAACGAAAAAATGTCGGTAAAAATATTTTATTTTTTATTATTTTTTCTATTTTATTTTGCCAACGGAAAAAACGTCGGTAAAAGTATTCATTTTTTATTTTTATTTTACCGACAAAAAAAACGTCGGTAAAATATTTTATTTTTATTTATTTTTTTCTATTACTTTTGCCGACGAAAAATACGTCAGTAAAAAGTATTTTGTTTTATTTTTTTTCTATTTTATTTTGCAGATGAAAAAAAAGTCAGTAAATGCATTTTATTTCTTATTATTTTTCTATTTTATTTTGCCGAGAAAACAAACGTCGGTAAATGTTATATTAAATATTTAGGAAAAGTAAAATAATTTTAACGACGTTAAAACGGCGGTAAAAGTCAAAAAATCGTCGGCTAAAAATTACATTTTTTTCCGACGCAAAAAAATTTCGTCGGTAAAAGGTTTTGTCCCACAAGTTTTACCGACGTCTGGCCAACGAAAAATTTTCGTCGGTAAAGGTTTTTACCGACGTTCTTGTGCCTTTTAGACGACGAAAAAATTTGTGGCTAAATATGTAAACTGTTGTAGGTGATATAGTATCGGTCTTGGAAAATGTGGAAGCATTCTACAATCCCTATTACAATTACATGCAATAGTCAATACGACAATCAGCATAACATAGCAACATGGTCTTCTGTTAGACTCTCTCTCACAGCTAATTTAGCACTACATCCTTAAATAATAACTACAATCAGCAATTCAAGAGGAAAAATGATAAATTTGTACATAGACAGACTTGAAAAAGATCATCACCACAAATTAAGACTGCAATATATTCTGAGAGATCATCTAAAGCTGTCAAAAACCTCACCAACACCACCAAGAAAAAGCCCATCAAACTCCCAACAAAATCCATCAAGAGCCCATCAAAAACCTTGAAAATTGCAGCAGATATTTGTAGTTATTAATATTATTATTAAAATGGTGACTGTAATTCATTGCTCAAAAGAACTGTACAGTATCATAGGGATATACTGGTTTCAAAAAGCCTAAAAAACAAAGGGAGATATTTGTAGTTATTAAATGGAGAGAGAGAGAGAGAGAGATATGGTTCATTTGATATATGCATATTTTTGTTGGGAGGAAGAAGAGATTACGCGTGAGTGTGCTTGTGGTTTTTTCTCTTTTTTTTTAGCCTAGAGGGGTATGTTGCAGTTTTTTATTGTGATAACCGGAGACTTGTACACTACGATGCACGAATACTTCAAAATGGGCAACATATCATATCGTGTCGTATCGTATCTAATACTTTACTTTTTATGTGTAAAATCCTTATCCCCGTAGTGTCTCAACATGTCCTTGCCGTATCAATGCCGTATCTGTGCATCATAGCTTGTACAAGCCCAACATATTCATGTCAGACCGATATGACACTCGTATCGATATCCGATATTGCAAGTGCACAAGTTTAGAATATCCTACTCACCAAGTCCATTATTTCATATAATTCGTTTAATTTTCTTACGTCTCAACATAAAAAAAAAAAAAAAAATTGTTAGAAAGGAATGCTAACAATGATAACTCATTAATTCATGATAATCTAAAGGAAAAACTAGGACACGTATTCATAGCTATATCCTAAGTTTTCAAAAGTGCAAAGTCTTAACTCTGGTCTCCATATCCGTGTTTGTACTTGTATCCGTATCTAGTGTCATAGGTTTTCAAATAGGGTTCTTTGGGGGCCATGGTGATAATGAAAGGACGGAGGTGTACATTTAAGGGTATAAGGTGTGGATAAAACTCAATGAAAAGAACTCATTTTGCCTTTTACATACCATTAACTTCCATATGTAAAAATCAAAGCACATGTTCGCATGTGCAAATGTTAACACATGGAAATTGTTAAACACAAATGATCATAAGGTGAGAAAACAACGTTGTAACTAAATGCCAGTATTCACAATCTTGACTTCATTTTTTGAAATAGCAATCTTGACTTCTCTATTATTGTTCAATACCTTCACGGATAATATTGTTAATTTCGTTGGCTCAAACAATTACCATTAGTATCTCATAATTCTTTTTCAGATACAAAGGGAGAAAAAAAATAATGCCTACAGTAGAAGGGCTAATCTCTTGGGTAACATTAAAAGTTTACGTTAGACATCATACTATGGTTTCGCAAAAGAGAACAAAACAGATTTGTATAAGGTATGATGTACACATAAAGTATCAATGTATGAATAAGTTTTTATTCTTCTAATGATCCATGTGATAGCAAAAACCCATTTATCTTTTCCTTATTTTTGTGGTCCGCATGTCTTTAATGTTGTTTCCTCCCCATATATCTATGATTCTTTCCATTTTGACCATATTACTGCACGAGATACTGAAAACATGATTACTCTGATATGAGACTATTTGTTTCATCATCATCAAAACCTTGTCCCAATTATGTTGGCGTCGGCTACATGAATTCTATTTCTCCATTCCGATCTATGCTGAGCTAAATTTTCAAATAAGTTGCACTTCCGGGAGAATCTTTTAAACTTGTCCTTAGACTTTATGCTTTTTGGGCATACTTCACTAATAACAAGCATCCATCTATTATTACAGGGACTTGTCATTGTTTTTTTTTTTTTATTTTATTTTATTAAAGTACCTATTTTTAAATGTAAAAGGAATTACTTAAACTTATTTTAATATCTTTTTATTTCACATAAAAACTTTAAAAAAATTGTTTTTATTTTCTAATTTTCCAACATTGATCCAATTATATTATATTAAAGTCAAGCCTTTCAAATCTAATTTGGACCGTTGGTTATAATTTTGACCTTAAGTTATTCTTCTCTCCTCCATTATCTCTTTTAACTATCCACTTCTTATCCCATGCAACACCTATTTTATCTCATATAATTACCCATGTCTATTCCCCACTCTCCTCTTTTGGTTTTGGTAAAAACTCTTTTCTGTCCATATCTCCTATTACATTTCTGCATATTTTTTTCATTGTATTCTACATCACTTTTCATATTCTTTTTCTACTTTACCTACTCTCAATTGTAAAAAATAAGTGTGGTCATATTTTTTTTCTTTCTAAAAATATATACCATTGTGCGTCGTATTTTGTTTGTCATTTAAGTCGATGCTTATCTCCAATGTATGAATATTTGATTTCAATGAACATACTCATGCTCAATACGCGATACTATGATAGTGTCATCTTATACTTAAACTTTCTCACTAGATGCACTAAGGACAAAGAGAGTGTTCGTGCTAACCAAATAAACTGCCATGTATATGAAAACAACATATTTCGATGGTATACATCAATTAGCACAGCAGTAGATGATATAAATAGAGATGCATTTGATGTTACCCAATAAACCTCTGAATATCAAACAGGAAAAAAAAATCTCTTGACTTGTAAGCAAGTTCATAAATTTTCACAATCATCCGCAAAATTCTAAGATAAAGAGAAAATTCACTACAACATTAGATGCTTGCACACAGCCTCAACAACAATTAAAGAATATTGAATCATATCTAATGCAGAAAAAACTTACTTGGGAGTTAGTGGCGTAGTATAAGGCGTGGGTTTGCTCTGCACATCTTGCATTCAAAACAGCCCAAATTTGCCCGTTGAATGGTAATGTGGGTTTAGCGGGGGAACACCTGCGAGATTAGTCCTATTGGGTCAAAGACCTTAGAAATATCCAAAGAAAAAAAAATCTCAAATTTTTTGTCCGATTCAATTAGAACTGGATGAGAAAAAGCAGGTTATGAAATATAACCAGATTCATTGCCATGGCTTCTCTTTATTTTTCTCTATATTTCTCTCTATTTCCTTTTATTTCCTCGTAACCAAACAAGAACAAGAAATATATAGGATTTCCTATCATTTGAAGTAGTCTCACCATGCTTTCATCATTTTGAAACTTGTGATATTTTTATCTCTCAGGGTGCACCATATTTATGTTGTCGAGGTTAGTCCAACTATATCTCCACAATTTTGAGTGTCATTTTGATTATTTTGGTGGGTCCCGCCATTTCTTTCCATTTGGGTGGTCCAGCCCCACACATTTCCAACATGGGTGGGTTTGTGACATTTAATATCATTCTTAGGTGGAATGCACCAAATTTCTATCACTTTTTGGATTGCACTTTGTGGTTGGTGATTTGTGGTCACGATTCACCTCATATTACTAGTGTAGATACCATCATTCTTTTTAGTATGTCACCAAAGTCTATATCTAATATGACTAGCTGCTGATAAAATTACCCAAGTTCTAATTCTAGTTTAACTGAAATATCTTGCAAATTGATTTTGATAAAGTCCAAACATGGTGCCAAATTAGGAAAATATAGTGTATCCGGTCGACATTATCGTCAACCTGGTTATTATTCAGTCGACCTGGTACAAAGGAATTGTTGGATTGTATGGACTTAATCTATGAGATGATGTAATAAATTGATTAATTTCTTTATTTATCAATAATATCATGCTTTCCTTTCATAAGATGAATGGTGTTTTATTACTTAATGCATATGACCAACACATATCACATAATGGTTCATGAGTTGAACCGGATCCCATTAGTATATTAGATGTGATATATGTGTATGGATGAGATCTACACATGGGAGACATGTGTCGCAAATCTTATACTTAAATATTTTCACAACCAGTGATGAGACTGGGCATCTCATCTGACAAGGTTGCAGCACTTTGATCACTATGAGATAATGTGATTTGTCTCAATCATCAAAATGTAAGATTCTGGATCACGGTGCTGGTACATTGGATGTATTGAAGGACCATAAGAAGCACTTTATGGAATATTGTCTCGAGTTTAAGATTTGCTCTCATAATTCCCTAGCAATAGGCTCTCAATCCTGAGACATTGATAAACTTAAATTTCTATCTATTCATTTGCTATGAGTCACCAATGAGTGAGGCCAATTGTAGGTCAACACCTCGGTGTCTTGGGTAGGTGGTAGTAGGACTGTGGGGACATTCAATGGTCAAGGTGGAATTTATCTTAATTATCCCTTGTGCCAATTAATTGATTTGTCATTAATAAGTGCGCACCCATCTCAATTAAGAGTTAATTGGATGTTATTGATGATCACTGTGATTAATTGGGTCTCAAGGATAATAAGATGTGGATTTAAATTGGTGGGACAGTTTTAGTCCAATTAATCCATGGATATTGATAGAGGGGCCTACTTGTGGTAATCGGGAAGTTTAGGGCCTTCATTGTAATTTATTCCTAATACCGGAGTGCAATTGCATTTATATAGCGATGTTATTTGCAATTAACTGTGGGCCGGATTGCAAATGAGATGTGCGGTCGCGGTATCCCAGTTGGAGCCAGCTTTCTATGGAATCCCTAGTGGTGCCCACGCTAGCCATGGTGGTCCCTTTTTTTTTTCAAAAAATCAAAATTCCTTACTTATTTTAAGATTTTTGAAATCTCAAAACTCAAATTAAAGATAAAGAAGAAAATGAATCCAAAATACTTGAGAAGCAAGGAAAGTTAGAGAAGGAAAGAGAGGAGAAAGAAAATAAAGTAAGCAAGAAATAACTTCAAGATGGAAGGGACGTCCAACATGGGTTCTCCCATGAGTTGCATGCCCAAGTGGCTCCCAGCTTCATTGTAATGTTTTAAAAATTCAGATTTTGGGAATTTTTCAAGAAATCAAGCGGGCCCAAGTGTGGAGATTTGCAAGCAAGGAAGAGTCCTAAAATTGGAAGGAGCTAGTCAAAAAACCAAAGGTAGATGCAAATTCAAAATTTTAAAGAAAAATTTCCTAAAAACACTACAACTTAGAATAAAAGAAATGAACCTACCCAAATTCAAATTTTTGCGAAGCAAGAAATTTAAGACATAATAAAAGGGAGTCCAAGGGGTTGCACGCCCATACCATCTAGTCCCAAAAATCCCACACTCACTCTCCCCTCTTCCCAATCTCTTTCCACCCCCTCTTCTTTCTCTCTCTCTCCTTCTTCTCCTTCTTCTTCTTCTTCTTCTTGTGAGGCTTATATTTTATTTTTTTAAGAGTAGAAGATGAAGATAGAGGGGTGATCTCATCATTATAATTTATTTATGCAATTCGCTATTTTTCTTGTATATAGAAAATGCTTAGGGGCTAATTATAGTAATGAAAATACTTGATTGGAGCCTTGAGTCATGTGAAATCTCTCATCAAATAACAATTTAAACACACGCCTTGGCTCATCCTAACGGGAGGAACTTCAATTGACACCGTACGTATTTTTAATATAAAAAACAACTGATTCGGACTCTAGAACTACATGATTCACATTCTGATGTTTATTTATTTAATTACTGATGTTTTGATATTTTTTATGTAATCGGTTTTTCTAATTCTTCTTATAGTGATGCAGTTTATTAGTTTAGGATTTTTAGCTTAGGTTTTTTTAATAGGACTTTTTAATAGGCTATAACTGGTGACATTCTGATGTTTATTTATTTAATTACTGATTTTTTGATATTTTTTATGTAATCGGTTTTTCTAGCTCTTCTTATAGTGATGCAGTTTATTAGTTTAGGATTTTTAGCTTAGGTTTTTTTAATAGGACTTTTTAATAGGCTATAACTGGTGTAATTTAATTTAAATTCAAGTATATTAGATTGGGTTTGTATAGATTTTATTTCAGCTAGTTTTTGATTTTTCATAGGATATGTAGGAGTTAGTTATTTCTTTTTCACTCGCCATAGATCGACCCTGGACTGAACGGGTTATCACTATATCGCAACCTTGCACTTGGAGCTGTTGATCATTTAGCCGTGGGGAGCACCGATTCTTTTCATCAAGAAGGACCGTTCGTTGAGAATGCGTAGATTATAGGCAATTGAATCAAATAACGATCAAGAATAAGCACCCTCTGCTGAGAATAAATGAATTGTTCGACCAATTACAAGGCATGATGCACTTTTCTAAGATAGATCTAATGCCATGCTACTATCAAGTTAAGGGTCAGAGAATAAGATGTGCCAAAAATTAACTTTCAGAACAAGCTATGAGCATCTTTTTCTCAAAGTATGCTTTCTGCATCTACCATCTTAACTCCATATCAAATACCTATTGACCATGTAGGATATTGAATCCCACAACTGGCCTTTCTTGCGGATAAATGGCTAGCCTAAAGATATAATGTGTATCCTCAACGGTGGGTTTTTGTGGGTAGAACTCCAAAGTGGGGCCCACCCACCTAAATTGAAAACATGAGGATTTAACAATGAGTAAACCTAGGTTAAAGTGCAGAACCCCACAAGGTGGGTCAAGTACCAAACCGTTTAAAATAGATAGCATATAGGCATTCGAAGGTGTTGAGATAATTTATATTAATTGGAGCTTCTTCCACCGTTCAATTGGCTATATGATAAAAATCGCGATTAACACAATCTTGTAAAAAAAAAAATGAAAATCTTCAATTGGAAACCCTCTTATAGAAAAAATAAATAAATAAATAAACAATTTTCTGGAACTTTTTTTGTTTTTTTTTGGTAAAAATATTGTGGTTAAAGCCGAGCATCAGAATTAATCTCTCTCAGATCAATTAAGCAAGGAAAATTATGTAAGAGACCAAACTACGCTTACCGTAGTTAGGACGCTAGCACTTTCTTTTGCGCATAGAAACGAAAATTCTTCTCCTCTCCGAAATCCCAATCTCTCTGCAATTAGGGTTTCTGACTTTCTTCTTCTTCCTATTCTACGCTCGACCGATCTCTCTCTTTTTCACTCCTTCCATGCCTCCCACGAAAAAGATTACTCTGAAGAGCTCGGACGGTGAGACATTCGACGTCGATGAGGCGGTCGCTCTGCAGTCGCAGACCATTAAACGCATGATCGAAGACGATCGCATCGACAATGTTATCCCTCTCTCCAACGTCACTGGAAAGATCCTTGCCAAGGTCATCGAGGACTGCAAGAAGATGATCGGTCCACGGAGGGCCTGGGATGCAGAGTTCGTCAAGGTCGATCAGGCCGTGCTTCCCATCCTGGTAATGGATCCCTTTTTATTTAGTTTATGATTCTGGGTGGGTGTTGGTTTGATTGAATTTGGGGGCCTTGTGTTTCTTGATTTGTGATGATGATGGGTTGTTGTTAAAATTTGAAACAAGATTGGGTTTTTTTTAAAGGGTTTGTACCTAATCTTTGATTTCTTTTTCTGGGGTGTTCTTGGTTTGGTTGATCTGTTATTATAATTGAATGAATTTAGGGTTTTCGGTGGATTGACGTTGGCCGTTTTTTGTGTTGACGATGATGAGTTTTTGTTTGTGGAATTAGACTGGGTTTTTTCTTTTAAAGGTTTGTATCTAGTCTCTTAACGTGGGTCTGCAGAAAGAAGTCCTGGGTGAGTGTTTAATAGGTATGATTCGTAATTTTTCAGTCTGTTTCTAGGTTTTCTTGATGGGTTTTTGGTAGTTGAATGGAACTCAGATTTTTGGTGGACGTTGCTGGGCATGGGTGTTTCTTATGGGTTTTTGTAGTTGAACGGAACTTCTTTTTGGTGGACGTTGCTGGGTTATTTGTGCTTTCTTGTTTATGGGTGAGTTGATGGAACTTAGATTTTTGGTGGACGTTGCTGGGCTTATTTGTGTTTCTTGGTTTATGATGGCCATGGGTTTTTGCTGAAATTAGATTTGAGTTTCTTTTTTCTAGGGTTTGTTCTTGATCTCTTAATGTAGTATTAGGCAAATTTGTGTTAGATCTTTTCTTGGAAGTGTTGTTAAGTCTGTGATCTTTGATTCTGCTTTTAATTTTTCTCTCTTGTTTTGTTGTTGGAGTGGAATATAGGGTTTTGGTGGATGTTGGTGGGCAGTCCTTTTGTCTTTCTTGATTAATTGATGATGGTGAGATTGGGGTTGTCTTAGGTTTTTTTTTTTTAAAATGTATATCATTTGCGTAGTTTGGTTAGTTATTATTGCGTCTTTGGCATGCATCCCTTGAAGAGCTATTACGCTGGGTTCTATTGGTAATTTTATTTAATAGTTAAATTCATTTAGGTGCAAAACAGTACAATATATTTGTATTGAGAAAAGAACAGTACAGTGGACCCCCTGAAAACAAAGGGGATAAACCCTACAAAAATGAATCCGGATCCCTGTTTGGACCAAACGGGGAAGCCTTGTTCGGACCTATGAGGGGGTGACACATGGGAGGTGGTGCTTTTTTTTTTTTTCATTGTAGGAGATGAGTCAGCTGATTTGACATCCTCCTCCCATGTGTCACCCCCTCCCTCATAGGTCGAAACAGGGCTTCCCTGTTTGGATCCGGACTCTACAAAAACAACCTAGAATGACCCCAATTATTACTAACAGGACAGTCACAAACCCCAAAACATTACTATAGGACAGCCACCTTGCTCCGTTTGATCATGATTTGGTCTAAAGTATAGGCTTTGAAAATGGGGTTTATTGACACCCATTGAGCCATGGAAAATTTAATCTTTCCACAAATCAAGTCTCCATTAGTGCCGGCTCCCTCAAAACATCTCGCATTCCTTTCCTTCTATATTTGCCAAATTACTGCAAGAAAGGTGAGCTTCCACAGCTCCTTCCCCTATTGTGACCCAATTGGAGATCTCCAGGCCATGTACAAGTCTTGAACATGCTTTGGGAAGACTCAGCTGCAGCCAAACCAATAATTACAATGTTCCAAATCTTCACAGCAATGTTACGCTGCAGTAGTAGTAGGTGGTCAATTGTTTCCTCATTTTCCAAACACATGGGGCATGCATTGACCACAATCTTCCCTCTTCGTTTAAGGTTGTCCATCGTGAGGATCCGTCCTCGGAGAACTAACTAGCCAAACACCACAATTCTTGCTGGGGCCTTGAGCTTCCAAATGTTCTTTATTTGGCGTCTCCTCTCTATCCTTTTGGAAATGGCTGAGTAGAATGATGATACGGAGAAAGAGCTATCTTTTGATGCTATCCAGATCCTGTTATCCTCCCCTTCTTCCGGGATAAGCATGTTTGAAAGAAGGTTTAGTAGGGACACAAACTGCTTTTCCTCGATGTCCCTCAGATTTCTTCGGAATATGGGGCTCCATATGGCCTCGTTATTGTTGGCTTTACCAAAATAGCTTTTGACATTTGCTTCCTTTATCAAAACGCAATAAAACAGATCTGAGAATTGCTTGGCCAGCGGCATCTCTCCTATCCATGTGTCTTTCCAAAAGAGAATCTTCTCCCCCGAACAAACTTGATATTTTATGTTTTGTATAAACTTCTCCTTCACAGAAGTTATCCCTTTCCATATCGGTGAGAATCTATACCTGTTGTCTTTGATCTCCCATCCATCCCTTTGATTGCCGTATTTGGCCAACAACCTTCCTCCATAGGCCTTCTGATTTGTCTCCCAACCTCCAAAGCCATTTCCCCAACAATGCTTCATTCATTCCTCTTTAGGGATTTGATACCCAATCCTCCTTCTAGCTTTGATGAGCGTACCGAAGACCAATCCACTAGGTGGAATTTTCTTGCTTCACACCTCCCTTGCCAAAGAATGATCCTTTGCAGCTTCTCCGTCCCGTTGATCATTGATATTGGGCATTTTAGAATTGAAAAGTAATAAAGTGTAGATTGGTCATTGCTGCTTTTACAAGGGTTATATCTTGCCTCCCATAGAAAGGGGTGTGGCTTTCCAACCAAGTAGAGAGTTTCATTTCCGTCCTCTCAACCACCGGATTCCATTCCGATTTCTTTGTCGCCCCTAAGCATAGGGGAAGGCCCAAGTAGTTGACTGGGAAAGTTCCCACTTTGCGGCCAAGGACAACTGCAAGCTGGCATATTGTCGAATCCTCTACTTTTATCCCAATCAACTCGCTCTTGAAGAATTTTTTTTTTTAATCCTGACACCGCTTCGAAGTAGAAAAGGATAGCTTTTGCATTTTTAATTTGGTCCTCAGACGCTTCACAAAAGATGAGGGAGTCGTCGGCAAACTGTAGGAGGGGTACTGATGGGGCAGTGGCAGCCACTTTGAATCCCGTTATGAGGCCTTGGGCTCCAGCTGCTTTCACCATCCTGTTTAATGCTTCGACTATAGTTACAAATAGGAATGGTGATAGTGGATCTCCTTGCCTCAACCTTCTTTAAGCATGAAAGAAGCTTTTTCATGATAGAGAATGAAGCTGAAGCTATGCATTCCTTGATCTAATTCCTCCATTTTGGACTGAATCCCATCCTCTGCAAAAGGTATTGCAAGAAACCCCGGTCCACTCTATCAAAAGCTTTTTCTAAATCTAGCTTGCATATCAAACCTAGTTTTCTTTCCTTGTCTCTTGCATGGACACACTTGCTTGCTGTGAGGACTCCATACATAATTTGTCTTCCTTTTATGAAAGCTCCTTGCTCTTCTGATATGATGCATGACAAGATCTTCTGAAGCCTCGTTGCCAACACCGTAGCTAGGATCTTGTAGACACTACCGATCAAACTAATGGGCCTGAAGTCCTTTACACCGATATCCCCTTCCTTTTTCGGAATAAGAGCTATGAAAGAAGCTCCTATGCCCTTTGTTAACTTTCCTTTTTCGTGAAACTCCTCCAAGAAATTTTTTTTTTATAATGGTAAATTTTATTGCTACCAAAAAGAGAAACAAAAACAAAGCCAAAAGCATCTTACAAACACGAAAGAAACAGACAAAAAAAAGCAGCACCTACTAAAGTACAAATAGATTAAACCTAAAAAATAATAGAATATCGAAAAACTCCCTCCTTTGCTAGATCATCCGCCTCTATATTTTCCTCTTTTAAAACATGACAAACAGTAGTCTCTGACTGTCTGGAAATATCTTGAATCCCCTCCACCCAATCCGCCAATCTCCAAGGATGAGAAATCTTCCCAGAATCCCACTGAATAGCTGAGAAAGAATCCCCTTCAATAATTGCTTTACATCCTCCCACGCTTCGCAACTCACGGCATCCTACTAGAAGGGCATAAACCTTTGCATCATTAGCATCTAACAAAACACAGGCCCTTAAGAACTCCTCAACACAGTACCACTACAATCCATTATAACAGCTCCAATACCTCCTTGATTTGGTCGGACAAAACTTCCATCAAAATTAAGCTTAAGGAGCTCCCAGGAGGAGACAACCAAGTAGCTTGGTGCTTATTTTTAGCATGTCGAATCCCTTTAACAACTGCTGTCCAAGATCTATTAATATCTTCTAGAGGCACCCCATCAAATTCCTTTTTCCTACTCACCCATTCTGAAACAGACCAAACAATAGACTCTAGCACTTCCTCCATAGATTTACTTCTATTTTTGAAGAGTCTATTATTCCTCTCCATCCACAGTTTCCAAAGAGTTGCATACAAAACAAATTTCAACAGAATTTTCCCACGCATAAACTTGCAACCCAAATGCCATTGACAGAAGAGATCATCAAAAGACTATGGCATGACCCATTGCACCTCAAACATATTAAGAAATAATGCCCAAATTATGCTAGAAAAAAAAAAAAAAAAAAAAGAATCATCAAATGATTAACTGTTTCCTCACCTTTTTTAATGAAGGGCACCCATTTACTATAACATGCTTCCTTCTTCTCAAAGAATCAATGTTGAGGATTTTATGCCACTGTGCTATCCAACAAAAAGCCAATACTTTCGGTGGAATAGATTTATCCCAAAACTCTGCCAACTTTCCACTTTATAGGAAGAGTTAGACAAAATATTAAAAAAAGACTTCACTGAGAATTTGCCTTGAACATCAGGCGTCCAAATTCTAGAATCACGTCTACAACTGAAATGTAGATCTAGCGGTGATCTGGACGATTTGGAAGGAAAGAAAGTCAAGATGTTTTGAAGGAATTGCAGTTAGTGAAAGCATTTTGGTAGAGAAATCGAAGTTTTTGTAGCTTTTTGGGTGTCTATTCTCCCTTCTTTTAAGGCATACTCTTTAGATCAAATTGTGTATCATTGGAAAGAGGTAGCCTTTCCTATGACAGGGCCTTAGTTTGTCCTCTGCTGTGTTCTTTTGCTTTCAGTACTTTTCTCTTGTCATGTTTGCTCCTTTTAATGAAAGCAACCATTTAGAAAAAAAAATAAAAATAAAAATAAAAAAAATAAAAAAAAGAACCTGAAATGTAGACCGTAGATAACATGCCAAGTAGACAAGTAAGATCTGAAATTTCTCTCTCTGTTAAATTCCCGCGGAAGCCAACGTTCCAAACTACAGCACCATCCAACAACTGAAAATTTTCTGCAACAAAAGCCTTTTGTCTTCTATCCAGCAAATAAAGGTTAAGGAAAAAGAATATAAAGCACATTCTGCCCACACCATTCTTCGTGCCAGAAACTGATTCCGTTCCCCATCATGAACCCTATAAAGAATCTGTTGAATAAAGTCCTCCTTATAGATATAATAGACTTCCAAAAGCCTGATGCATTAGATATCTTGCTTGGCACATCCCAACCATTGTTCCCCACCTTATATTTTTGGATAAGAATCTGACGCCACAAACCTTGAGTTGGTTCCCCAATCCTCCAAAGCCACTTTCCAAGTAATGATTTGTTAACCTTAGCAATGGAACGGATGCCCAACTCACCTTGACCAGTAGGTTTACAAACTATCTCCTACCCAACCAAATGATACCTCCTTTTTTCAATGGAATCATTCCAAAGAAAATCTCATTGAATTTTTTCAATCCGATGTATCACACTCTTCGGACATCTAAAACAAGACAAATAATATATAGGAATACTTGAGAGAGCTGATTTGAGTAAAGTTATACGCCCCCCCTTCCCCCACTCCCCCCAATAGATAAATACTTTCCCTTCCAAGAATTTAATTTTTTATAAATTCGCTCAATAACATAATCCCATAATTGTTTCTTTGGTAAGCCCAAGCATAAAGGCAGCCCCAAATATTTAGGAGGAAACTTACCAACTCTTCAACCAAAACCAGAAGCTAGCGAAGCAACATGACTTTCTACCATCTTGATGCCAAAGAACTCACATTTTTCATAATCAATCTTCAACCCTGATAATAATTCAAACCACTTCAGAACTTTTTTCGGTTTTTCCTCTTTAATTGTTTGCACATTCCCTTCTTTGTATCTTTTTTTAATAGATGGAATTGCTGTTATCGATTATAGTATAACTGTATTGGGGTGGACTTAAATGAAATCTATTCCTGCTTGCTTGATATACAGTTTGGAAATGAGATTCCAAAATGAAAATCGTAAACAATGGAAAAAAAAAGAAAATATAACGAAATATGTTTTTAAAATCCATACTCATATATTTATTTATAAAATAAAACTAATGTAAATATGTGTTCATTCACTTCTGAACTTCGTATATTTAATTTCTGATCTCATTAAACTCTATAGGTTAGGCTTGCATTGTCCTGCATCAAATGTTGAATATATACTGCTTGTGGTTGTATGTTGGCCTAACTTTGAGTGTGTGAACAATATAAGTGTAATATGTTAATTCACAATGTGGAAGAGCAGAACATTCACTATTGAATTTGAACAATTTATCAAGTCGATTTTAGAATGTTGGGCTCCAAAGCTCATCTGGCTCCTCCAATAAAATGAGTCCGCTTTGCATGAAATTCAGTGAAATCATATATAATAAAATATATACCCGTGTTTTTTGTTCTTTGCTAATATATATTTTTTCAAATTTTATTATAGCTTTTGGCATTTTAAGATACATGCTTCAACATAAACATATTTGGTGCATTCCACATGTTGGAAACTACTAATGAATCATTTCTCATCATTACTTTATCTACACATTTTTTATCTGTGCAGTTTTGTGACTTTATTTGAGCATTTCAGGGAAAAAAATTGTGTGTACAAGGGAAAGAAGATAGTTGGAATTAGATGAACTCTGCGGATCCGTCAACGGCCCTTTTGCCTGCCTCTGGAGGCGACTGCGTGAAGATTTTTGATGTTTAAGAGGACACGGGCAGTGATTCGTGTATGCTAAGCTACTCTCCTTCACCTGGATTCCATGTGAATTCGGTGAAATGGAATCACACAAGTAAGTGGCTGTGGTTTTAATGATATTGTGGTTTTTAACTAGTTTTGAATTTATGAATTCGTTATTGTTTATTTCTTTATATGACCCGATAAGACTGATAAACTCGAACATATACTTACTAAACATGAAATTTTGGGGCGGATGGGTTCGCATTGGTTTCCCTTTGTTCTTGTGAATTCTTCTTCCCATGAGTTCTCTTGATTCCAATAATACAAACTTACACATTATGTGCTGATAGTGTGAAATATGATGTTGAAATGTGGATGTTTTTTCTATTGGATTTCATTTTCAACTTGATTAAGAGTGGATGCATTCCATTATTGTCTCTAAGTTTTTTTGGATACTTTTTATTTATTTATTTTCTTTTAAAGGTAAGTTGATACAGGACAGTGCAAGGCTAAGCTAGATGATGCAATGAGATCAGGATAACACTTAACATCCACAAATAAAATCATAAAATCTGAAATTGAGATTGCACCTTTTATGTAGAATTTCAATTTGGGAGGTAGAGGTGACTCTAAGCCTTGCTACAATCCCACAATGAGGACCTCCCAAATCTGAATTGGGAGTTGCAATGGAAGAAAAGTTTTCCACTAGCTTAGGGATCAATTAATTTCAAATAGATTCACTTGTCCCTTAGAGAATTTGACAAACGGGTCCAAAAAAATCAACCTAAAAAAAATGAATCGGATTCAGCTGGGCTCAGAATGGGCTGGACCTGTCCGGACTGGGCTGGGTTTGGTTGGGCCTGTTTGGACTGGGCTAGGTTTGGTCGGGCCTGTCTGGACTGGGCTGGGTTCGGTTGGGCTGGATATGGCCTGGCAGTGTTCTAGTGTTTGGACAGGGCTTGTAATAACTGTGTATTTGTTTGGGAACAAGGGAACAAGGTCTGACAGTTCTGTCTCCTATTAGGTTTGATGGAAGAGTTATTGGGTATTGGGTTTAGAGGAGTTAGGACATGTGGAATGCGATGGAATGGGAGTGACAGGTGTTAGGGCTATGCTGAAATGGGTATAGGACAGTTGGGCTTTGTCATATTTGGTACTCGGCTGTTGTGGATGATGGCTGGTTGCATTAGGTAAAAGGAGATTAGCCTTGGGACTTGGGTTTTCAGCAACAGGGCATTGTACGGACATGGAGAAGATGAATCTAGGGGCTGTTTTGATGGGAGGAGATAAAGTGGAAGTGAAACCAACAAACCTTAATCAAAAGAAAGAGGGAAGGGGAAGAAGATACCCGATTCGCGATCTCACACCGCAAGGCCTCGCACCCCAATGGTCTCTCACCAGATCCTTATGCAGGAGAAGTAGCCAAAAGCAACAATCCTTCATTAATCATTCATTAACCAACAAAAGGTCTTTACAATGCTTTTATAGAGAAAACCTAGCTCTAAAATAAATCTCAACTTCATCATTAAAATAAAAATAAAAATAAATCTCAACCATCTAACTCATCCTACGGTCAAGATCATAACATCTAACTAAATTAATAAAATATTAAATCAATCAATTAAATAGAAGCAAACTAATCTAATAAATAACTTGGGTGGGCTGCACACAATCACTTGGATGGGCCCTTCAGATGGGCCTCACTTGATCTTCAATTCTCTTCTTTGCTGGTCCCTCCCATGTGGTGCATCCCAATGTGGATCTTCCTGGTTTTCCACATGGGGTCTTCATCATCTCAATCAAATGTTAGATCGGATTGGATCCGACCATTGATCTTTTAATAGTTCGGATCCAATGGTGGATTTGTGCCAGAATCAAGATCCAACGGTGGATCTTCTATAGAATCGTGATTTGATGGTGGATCTTGGCCAAAATCATAATATAACACATAATCTAACACTTGGCAAGGATCATTCAAACAGGAGGAGGCATGCGTGCGTGTCTTTTGGGCCCTCTTCTTCCTCCTCTTACAGAATCTTCATGGAGGGAGTACGATGCCCGCATCATAAGTACTCACACACTCACCCAAGATCCTCACCAGCTGCTACAGCCAGGGATTGAATCCTGGTTGTTTATGTGAAAGGGAGGAGGTGCCTGACCAATTGAGCTATTGGTGGATTGCCTTGTTTGGATACTTGGCTTGAGTAATGTGTAGAACAAGTGTGTGTGAATGGTATGCCAATTTCTAAGTATAAAATGAAAAGCTGGGTCTCCTTTGTAACTTGCGTTTTACTGAACATTTGAACACTTGGGACATTGGATGCCTTTATAGTTTGTAGGTCCTAAGTTTGTTTGGAAACTTAGATTGAATAATTACGAGAAGCCAGTGTTGAACATTGGATGCTATTATAAATAGTCCTAATTTTGTTTGGAAACTCAGATTGAGTAATTACTAGAAACTAGTGTTGAATGCTATAAAAATGAAAATATGATTTTCTTTGCAATTTGATTTTGGTTGAACTTGATTTGGGATGGATGTGATATACGCATAATACAAGTTTAGAAGCACATAATTAAAATAAAAAGAAAAAGAAAAGAAGCATTAGAACTATAGAAAAAGTATATATATAAAAAAAAAACACGTTAGACCTATAGAAAAATCATACGAGCATTAATAAATTTGATGATAAAAGATAAATTAAGTTTTCTCCCATGACCTATCAGTTAATGTCACATACTTTAAAAGAAAAAAGAAAATATCACCATCTTTCTTTGCAAGTGGTAAGCTCAATTGTTGGACACCATAGTTTTTCAGAAAATGGAATGCTGTACATACACAGTTTTGAACACTTGATCATTTATTCAATAGTAGCAAAGGTTTCAGTTTTGAGCTATATATCAAATGAAGCTTTGAATGCCTTTGCTAGTTGATTTTTTTTTTTTTTGAGCTTGGTTCAGACTGGATGTCTTTGACATAAATTTACTTAATACATTCTGATGTTGGTCTCACGTAAATTTACTAAATGCATTTTTTTAATTAAAATTTGAATGCGGTGCCATCTCTTGTTATGTCTTTTTTTATTTATTTATTTTTTATTAATATTATTATTTTTTTTAATGAGAGTAACCATTCAAAAAAAAAAAAAAAAAAACTAGTGTAGGAATGCCTATTTAATTACCAAATTTAAAGAACTTTGATACTTAGATTGGAAAGGGTGATGTACATTAGGAGCACAATTGTATTTGTTTTCCTCTTCCCCTGTTAGTGTGTTAAGTGAGGGCACTTAATGTAATACATATGGACTATGGATAGAAGCACTTCAACAACAAGTGTCTTTTATTTTCTTCTTTTTTTTTTTTTTTTTTTTTTATTTGCTGTAAAATTCTCTCTGATAGGAATAGGACTAATGAAGAACATGCATTTCACAACTTTGGGGTTAGGAACAGAACTTGGGATCATCATAGCGTGCATTGGTGGAAAATGTCTATGGTTGGGATCATCATATCTTCTTTTTAACTGGTAGCTTAACTAGAACCCATGGCCTAGTGGTTGGGCATTTTCCAACAGTGCTGCAAGGTCCTTTTTTTTTTTGGCTTGTCTTTGCTTACTGTTGTTTATGTGTTTTTGCATTTTAGGAGACACTAGATCCTAGTAGTATAAACGTAAGATTTGTGTATGTTGCCGGGCTATTCTATAGAGTAACTACTACATTAGTTCCCCTGACTGGTATTTTGGTGTTTAGCAATTTTTATTTTCTTAATTTCTTTTGTTGTTACTTTTGACATCTTTATGTTCATTCACATATTTAAATTTTTCTAATTGATTCTTTTAAAAAGCGTTTGTTATTTTGGTTTAGATGCTTTATGTATTATTGCTAAAGTTCATCTTATATTGGTGGGACATTTTATTTTGGGCTTCTTTTTAAAATTAAAAGTCTTTAGTGTGTATTTTTTCTTATCTTTATTTCGGGCTTTTATCATACTTCCATTCCCATTTCTATCCCTGTTTCAAGTTTTATTGATTTGTGAACATAGTTTCTTTTGTTTCTTTTCTTATTTCAGATTCCTAATAGAGCGAAAGATACTTAATGGAATATCTTATGTTATATCAGCGGGAAGTAGTGTTGCTATTGTTGGTACAAGTGGTAGCGGTAAGGCTTCAATGATTTCAATGTATATTCTAGCTAAATATTATATAAAAAAACTACCTTGAACCGTGTGATCCTTTCTTTCTTTTTTTCTTTTGTTTCTTTGTAACATACTTGACGGATGAGTGAATGACAAACTAGATGATGGAGGAAACTCTACAATAGGTGTCTCCTCATGCCATTTGTCTGTAGAGGATATTCATCTTCACTTGTTAGCTTTAAAACATTTTAAAATAAAAGACATAGTTCGCATTGATTTTATATGATTGACACATAGTAGAACATGTTGGTTAAATAATGTCTTTCTTTGGACAACTTTTGTAATCCTACCTAGTTTTTTTTTTCCCCTTGAAAATTTGTGATCCAAGCACTTTTTTACTGCCATGTCTCATTTAACGATTGCCTCTGCATGCTCCCAAATTTCTGCCCGGCGCCTAGTGGTTTATTATTTGATTGGGCTTCATTTTGATGTTCTCCCTCAAGGTACTGACATTTTAGTATCGAATGTGCTCCTATTGTACTTCATGTCTTTGAATATCCGAGATCCCTTTGATTTATGGACTACTCTTTGTTCTCTGACTGTTTCACTTGTAGCATGCCTTTTCTTTTATAGTCTTTTAAGTTAATATCTTCAATGGTAGTTCTATAAGGTTATTGGGAATTACGCTTGCTATAGGGTCTTGTGTGAACGTTATTTTGTGACGGATCATTGTTTCTCATCATGCAGAGTTGTTTTCATTTTTTAAGTTATTATTTATGTTTTCTTTGTTTTTATTATGCAAAAACTAGAAACTGACTAAAGACATGAGGTACCATAACATATGTAATGAGGTTGAATGACCAACCAACCCCTTCATTTCCTGGTTACTTAGAGGACTTAACCTGGAAACTCTAAAGTATGAATCTTCTTTTTAGACCAGATCGATAGTACTTTTGTAATTTTGTCCTTTTGATGTTGAGCTTTTACGCCCTTTGATGCACATCATCTCTCTACTTAATGCAAATATCACCATTTGAAAAAGAAAATTCGCAATTCAAGTTGAATTATTTAATTTAATCGGGTAATTGCACGGTTTGGACAGCTATGGGCATCGCAAATAACGAGCAAAGCTTTGTAACAATGGGCATACAACTAAAATTTTTGTAGGATCCGGGTCAATTCCAAGTTGTGTTGCCAGTAGGGTAACTTCTTTTGCTTTTTGTTTGTTATTGTGGGTTTTGTCTAATTGCTGACAAGTTTCGAAAAAGCTTCACATTTTCCATTGTCTTAACTTTACCCTTGTCTACTTTTGTTCGTCATGTTTTATATTTTTTTGCATTGCATGAACATTTTCTGGTGTCTTCACTTTACCCTTGTCTACTTTTATTCGTCATATTTTATATTCTCTTGCATTGCATGCATAATATGAGGAGGATGTTCATCATAGGTTGGGGGGTGGGGACAAGCACACTTGCCTATTTTTAGACAAAAAATTCACATCTTTTTCTTTACTTTCTATATTTAGGAAGTTTTTTAAAATTCTTTTTAGAATTTTTGCTGTTTATCTTTGGCTTTTTTTAGTTTTTTGAAGGGAAAGAAATTTTTTGAGATAATTTTCAATAAACGGAAGATAGCTTGAATTTATGAATTTCAAAATTTTGACAAAAGAGAGTTTTTGTTTGCGGAAATCTTTTAGAAAAATTGATAAATTTTGATCATTTCACATTACACAGTTCCTATCCATTCTCAAAAGCTTTAAATGTGAAACAATGATTTCCATCCTTTTTACTACTTGATTGGATATATGAAGGAAAACCAAACCTTAGTTTTATAGGTTTCCTCATTCATCTGGGTGGATTTTTCCACAAATTAGTGAATTAAGTCGGTTACATGAAAATGGCTGCCTATTGTTGGGGACCTTTGAAAAGAAAAAAAATCGAGAGAAGAAAAAAATAAGAAAGAGAAAAGCTTGTCGCTGAAATTTCACGGCCTTTTAAAAAACAATAGTGCAAAAGCCATCATGGTTGCCTTGATTTGGGTACACCCTTGATTCGGGTACATGAAAAGGGCTGCCTATTGTTGGGGACCGTTGAAAATGGAAAAAAATCACGGCCTTTTGAAAAACAATAGTGCGAAAGCCATCATGGTTGCCTTGATTTTTGGGTACATGAAAAGGGCTGCCTATTGTTGGGGACCTTTGAAAAGAAAAAAAAAGGAAAACCACGTCCTTTTGAAAAACAATAGTGCGAAAGCCATCATGGTTGCCTTGATTTGGGTACACCCTTGATTCAGGTTCATGAAAAGGGCTGCCTATTGTTGGGGACCGTTGAAAAGGAAAAAAAAATCACGGCCTTTTGAAAAATAATAGTGCGAAAGCCATCATGGTTGCCTTGATTCGGGTACATGAAAAGGGCTGCCTATTGTTGGGGATCGTTGAAAAGGAAAAAAAAATTCAAGAGAAAAAAAAAAACAAGAAGAAAGAGAAGCTTGTCGCTGAAATTTCATGGCCTTTTTAAAAACAATAGTGCGAAAGCCATCATGGTTGCCTTGATTTGGGTACACCCTTGATTCAGGTACATGAAAAAGGCTGCCTATTGTTGGGGACCGTTGAAAAGGAAAAAAAGTCATGGCCATTTGAAAAATAGTAGTGCGAAAGCCATCATGGTTGTCTTGATTTGGGTACATGAAAAGGGCTGCCTATTGTTGCGGACCATTGAAAAGGAAAAAAAAAAAAAAAAAAAAGACGGCCTTTTGAAAAACAATAGTGCGAAAGCCATCATGGTTGCCTTGATTTGGGTACACCCTTGATTCGGGTAGATGAAAAGGGCTGCCTATTGTTGGGGACCGTTGAAAAGGAAAAAAAGTCATGGCCTTTTGAAAAACAATAGTGCGAAAGCCGTCATGGTTGCCTTGATTTGGGTATATGAAAAGGGCTGCCTATTGTTGGGGACCATTGAAAAGAAAAAAAAAAAAAAAAAACACGGCCTTTTGAAAAACAGTAGTGCGAAAGCCATCATGGTTGCCTTGATTTGGGTACACCCTTGATTTGGGTACATGAAAAGGGCTGTCTATTGTTGGGGACCGTTGAAAAGGAAAAAAAGTCATGACCTTTTGAAAAACAGTAGTGCGAAAGCCATCATGGTTGCCTTGATTTGGGTACATGAAAAGGGCTGCCTATTGTTGGGGACCATTGAAAAAGAAAAAAAAAAAAAAACGGCCTTTTGAAAAATAGTAGTGCAAAAGCCATCATGCCTGCCTATTATTGGGGACCATCGAAAAGAAAAAAAAAAAAAATACGGCCTTTTGAAAAAACAGTAGTGCGAAAGCCATCATGGTTGCCTTGATTTGGGTACACCCTTGATTTGGGTACATGAAAAGGGCTGCCTATTGTTGGGGACCGTTGAAAAGGAAAAAAAATCAAAAGAAAATAAAAAAAAAAAGAAAGAGCGAAGCTTGTCGCTGAAATTTTACGGCCTTTTGAAAAAAACAATAGTGCGAAAGCCATCATGGTTGCCTTGAGAGGAAATCTTTCTTTTGTGCTAAGTTTAGGTGGACCGGATTATTAAATTGAGTCGTTTTCGGGGGGGGTTCAAGTGGATCATTTAACACTTATGTTTTGATGTATACGTACTTTCTCATCGTGCACGATCATATTTAGCATCAATTTGAAATTTTTTATTCTTTTGCGTCATCCTATCATCTCATTAATTTTCTCATAATTCACAATTTTTCTCATGTAGTTTTTACGCGAAAAATCGATTCATATGAATAATAAAGTGCAGTGATGCAAATCTTCTAATGTGAATTATCCAATGGAGAGCCTCAAAGATGCTCTTCGGCCTCAAAGATGCTCTTCCTAATCTTTGCCTCAAATTGCCACTGTTTTCTCACTTTATTTTAGTAATTGTTGGGCCATGATGGATGGATATGGTGGTAACTGATTGTAGCCATATATATATACTTCAGAAACTAGTAACCAAACTAAGTTTTCTTATGCCGTTTGTCACCTTTACTCAAAGATGCTCTTCAGCCTCAAAGATGCTCTTCCTAATCTTTGCCTCAAATTGCCACTGTTTTCTCACTTTATTTTAGTAATTGTTGGGCCATGATGGATGGATATGGTGGTAACTGATTGTAGCCATATATATATACTTCAGAAACTAGTAACCAAACTAAGTTTTCTTATGCCCTTTGTCACCTTTAATTCTTCAACTCATATGATGGCCATTTCTCTGAATTGTGTATTATGTGTTTTTGAGTGCGAGGATGAGGATCCTGACACTTACATGGATTATTGAGTGTGGGGGATAGAGTATGGCTACTCTGGTGGTTGCTACTAAATGAATACAAGTACAACATGCATCTTCAATCCCCATTCTCTGGCTGTCACTATTTATCATAGCCAGTTCAAGCCGTCAAACAAAATTTACACATGGAATCTTATGTTGAATTAAAGGCAAGTGTTTAGCTACATCTTTCATATGACTCTATCTAAGAAAATGCCATTGGATGTTTCTATTTCTTTGTTGAAACTTTCCATTTACAGTTCTATTTCTTTGTTGTGGTGTTTCTTCTCCACTATGGTGATGAAGCTTGTGAATTTGTTGAAAGAGCTAGGAAGTGCTTGGCAACAGAGCTTGCTTTTGTAAGTCTATAACGTATTTTTTTTTTTTTGTTTTATTTTGCTGTGCTTTGTTTTGTTGTAAGATATTGTCTGTTTACATTGAATTGAAATTTGAGTTTTATTAAATGATTATTCTGTTATATTGTCACACTCTGTTCTGAAACCGTGTAAGATTTAATTTGGTTTTTGGAATTTGTAAATTGATTTCTGATATTATTTGTTTGTGATGTTACTTCTATACCATATAACATAAATAAAAAGCTGCAGTTTAGTCTCCTGCTTTAAGCTGCTGCCCTCCTGCTTTGGGTGGATGTTTTCTAAGACTTCTTGTGGAACCCACTTAGATGACAGCTATTGCTTGTGGGACACTTGCATGCTGGGTGTTTGCTTATGGGCTCCACGTATATGCAAGATTGCACAAAGTCAAAGTAAACAAACGAAACCTGTTTGGCCTTCGATTTTCTTCCACCTGTGGTGTTCCTCAAAGCCTCTTCTCTGGTAAAACTCTCCTCTCTATATCTCTCTCTAGTCATGTGCCCATATAATAAAATCTAAATTTTTTTTCTTCCGAAATGAACAGACATCCTAATCCCTGAATCTGATCCCAAATTTGTAAATCCATAAAGCCACAAAATCCGAACCTATCTTGCCTTCTTCTGTTGTTGATTCTCTTTTTCGGGTATTTTCAGTTTTGGGTTTTCTTTCATGTCCCAGTTCTTGCCTCATGTTTTTGGAAGAAAGATTACTATTGCTTTTCTTTTCATGTTTAATGGATTGAGGAAACTAATTCAAGGGGTCTTACTGGATAGAGCTATCACTAACAATTTTTTCCGACATGATAGTTTTGGGATTTCAGGGAAGATGGTGAAAACACATTTCATTAGTATTTTTGTGTGTTTGAATGATTTTTTCTTTAGTATTAATTGTAAGTTGTGATTAAATATTGTTATTGCATTTAAATATTGTTATTGCATCGTAAGTCTCTACACTTGCTCTATTACTGGATTGATTTTGTATTGAGAATGTTTGAATTTGATGGTGTAGATTGAATTTCTATTTCTTGACTGCTTTATGCTACAAGATGGGAATAATTGTTTCAATCAAATAACCCATTGTATGTTTGTTTAAAATTTAATGTTATACTTACATGCAGTTAATTGATATGTGTCTAAACCATCAATCTCATATGATGCCACTGGTTTTTTTTAGTGGTGGAGTGGAAGGTAATAGTCTTTTAAGTTTCTCTCTCTTCTTCCTCTATCTCCTCTGGTTTCCTTTGAAATTGCTAGGATTTTCTTCTACTTCCTCTATCTCCTCTGGTTTCGTTCGAAAGTGCTAGGATTTTCTTCTACTTGGAGATCACACCATTCTCCATGAGAAGTTCTCCAAGAGGGTAATAGCGTGGATGAACATAAAGGAAAAAAGAAATCAAAATCTACGAAAAGAGTTTTCGTAGAGATCGAGTTTTCAACTTCTCGATTTGAGTGCAACCAAGCTCCAAAGGTATAGATCTATTATCTATTTGTTTTAGTAGATCTGGTTGTGCTTGTTTGTTTCTTGATCTATCTTCTTGATGGATTATTTGATCTTAATGCATGAGATTAGGGTTTTAGATCTTGGGGGTTGGTTTTTGGCCTTATAAGTATTTGATCCTTACATCAAGTGGGTCAAAAGGTTATGAATACCTATCTACGAGGCCCACCTACTTCCAACAATTGGTATTAGAGAGATCCCTATTTCTTATCACGTTAGATCGGTCTTCTAAATCTAGTGTCTACATGAGATGTGGAGTGGATAGATTTAGGGTTGTGTAAGGATCAGTTTTGATGTTTTTCATCCCCGCTCGAGCAGACCTAGTCCCTATGAAGTGCCTGCTCGAGTGGGTTCATCTCTGCTCGAGCGCGCATGGCGATGTCTATTTTGACAGTCCGAATTTTTCATCATGAGATGATGAATGACATCTTCTTAGCCCTAGTTCATATTGTGTATATGATACTAACCTTGCAGGTGATAGTCCTCTCCATGTGGCCTAACAAGTTTTTATTTTTATCATTATTATTGGTTATTTTGGGCAACTTGTAAAGGGCGTCATGGTTTCCTTGATTTTTCCGCGAAAGGGCAAGGCATGATGGTTTCCCTAAGCCCCTTTTATTTTCATTAATTGATTGCCATGTAAATCTCAATTTTTGAGATATAGGAATTTTATGCATTTTAAAATTTTTATTATTTGTAAATTTTGGTGGCTTTCAAGATAAGATAGATAGTGACGATGGACTTTTGACCAAAGAGTTTGGAGTTACTCAAAGAGTTTGTGGAATCCTTAAGAGTTTGGAAGATCAAGAAGTCCAAGCCGCATTGGGCCACGTGGAGGAAAGGACTTGCTAAAATTAGAATTTCTAATTTTGCATGGATACTTTTTTTATTTAGACTTCCTATATTTGCATGGTTGCTTGCTTTATTTAGCATTTTTGTTTCTTTCCAAAATCTGATCCAAACACAACAGTAATAGTAATTAGACAAATCAATTTAATATTTTGGAAAGGGTTCAGAATACTAATTCGTGAACCCATGAGAGATGGGCCCGCTAGTAATACAATTTGGAGACAACATTTTTCCAGAGCCTTCTAGAACCGCTTAGAATCCCACGAGCATACTTCTTATTCCCCAGTTTCCGTGAAACTCGTTTTAAAGGAAAAAGATATCTCAAAATATTATAGAGCGTGTCTTTCAACCCCGAAACGCGTGAAACACAGTTTGGAACCAACGTCTTCCTAGAAACACAGAAACTGCAATTTCATATTAATATAGCCCTCGAATTGCTCGAAGCATGCGTTTCGGTCTTAAACAACCCTAAACCCCTTGTAAAGCGTTCCAAATCCTTAAATCGCCTGTAACCAATTTTAAAACATATAAGTATCTCTAAATATAGTAAAATGTGTCTTTCAGTTAGAAACGGCTAAGAATCCCACGCGATTAGTTCTTACACCCAAAATTTACCTAAATCTCGATTTATAAGGAAAGTGCCGAATAAAATGCAATTTTATATTAAAATAGCCCTCGAATTGCTTGAAGCTTAAAGCGTTCCAATCCCTACAATCGCCTCAAAACCAATTTTAAAATAGAAAAGTATCTCTAGATATCTACAATGCATGTTTTAACATAGAATTGCATTAAACTCATTTCAAAGCAAATGACTAGGCTGGAATACCCTTAAATATCCTAGAATCATCTAGCATGCGGCTATATCTAGTTACAGGCTATTGATTCCACGAATTATGTTGTTTGTCCATTACGAACATGCTTAAGTCATAATTTTTCCTTAAACATGCTTTAGAGGAAATAGATGTGGCGAAATTTTCTAGAGTGTGTCATTCAGCCGTGAATTGCGTGAAACGCGGTTTACCCTGAACATTTTCCGGAGAGACAGCTAGGAAATCCCTTCGAACTGCTCGAAGCACGGGTTTCAGTGTTAAACAACCCTGATCCCCCGCAACACGTTCATAACCCTAGAATCACATGAAACCCATTATAAAGAAAAACGTATCATAGACTATCCTAAAAATGCTTATTTCAGTCAAAAATCGTAGAAAATGCAATTCAAAGTAAAAGACTAAACCATAATTCCCTGACATGCCTTAGGATCACCCAGCATGCGTTCTCATTGAAATATTCGTTATTGAGTGCACCGAATATGGTTTGTAGCAAAAAAACAACTTAGAATCCCACGAGAATATTTCTTAATCCGCAATTTCCGAGAAACTCATTTTAAAGGAAAATGTATCTTGAAATTTTCTAGAGCGTGTCTTTCAACCACAAATTACGTGAAACGCGGAATGGAGCTAACACTTTCCTAGAGCTGCATAAAACGCATTTTAATGTTAAAATAGCCCTTGAACTTCAGGAAGCACGCGTTTTGGTCTTAAACAAGCGTAAACCCCTTTTAAAGCATTCCAAACCCTTAAATCGCCTGAAACCAATTTTAAAACATAAAAGTATCTCTGAAGTAAAATGTGTCATAAAAGTATCTCTGAAGTAAAATGTGTCTTTCAGTTAGAAACGGCTCAGAATCCCACGCGATTAGTTCTTACGCCTAGAATTTACCTAAATATCGATTTAAAAGGAAAAAGGAATCCCAGAATTTTCTAGAGCGCGTCTGTCAACCGTGAAATGCGATCTAGCGCCAGCATTTTTCCAGAGATGTCTAGACCCCCATACTGCTGGCCAGAAGCACGAGTTTCAGTCTTAAACAACCCATTATCCCATGCAATGCGTTCCTAACCCTAGTATGGCCTTTGACACCATTTTAAATAGGAAAGTATCTCAAAATATCCTAAATTGCATATTTTTGTTTAGAATCGTACGAATGCATTTCAATGCAAAAGACTAGTCCAGAATAACCTAAAATGCCCCGGCATTATTCGGCACTCGTTTTTTTTCGAAATAAAGGCTATTAACTGGCCAAAATACGAAGTTTGTCGGTTAGAAACGCCCTTGAATCTCATTGTATTAGTTCTTATTCCCTAATTGGCCAGAAACCCCTTTTTAAGTAAAAGGATAACAAAGAATTTTCTACAGCGCGTCTTTCAGAACCGCGTGAAACGCGGTTCACACCCAACATTTTCCTAGACTTGCCTAGAATCCCCTAGGAATTGTCCGAAGCACGACTTTCGGTCTTATGCAACCCTTAATCCCCTATAATGCATTCCTAGCCTTAGATTAACATGAAACACATTTTAAAGCAAATTATATCTCGGGATATCCTAAAACTCGTACTTTAGCATATAATCGTCTAAAACGCATTTTCGAGTAAGAGATTATAGCATTAAATACTTAAATGCCTTGAATCATCGAGCACGCTTTTTCATCCAAATATTGGCTATTGAACGATTTACCCCCAAATCCCTTCGAACATTTCCGTGAATCTCGTTTTAAAGGAAACCAATTTTCTAAATCACATCTTTCAATCGCAAATTGCGTGAAATGCGGTTTGGAGTCAACATTTTCCTATAGCCGTATAAAACGCGATTTCATATTAAAATAGCCATCGAACTTCCCAAAGCACGCGTTTCAGTCTTAAACAACCGTAAACCCCTTTTCAAGCGTTCCAAACCCTAAAATCGCCTGAAACAAATTTTAAAACATAAAAGTATCTCTAAATATTGTAAAATGTGTCTTTCAATTAGAAACGGCTAAGAATCCCCCGCGATTAGTTCTTACGCCTAGAATTTGCCAAAATCTCGATTTAAAAGGAAAAAGAAATCCCAAAATTTTCTACACCTGTCAACTGTGAACTGCGTGAAAGGCCATCTAGCGCCAGCATTTTCCCAGAGACGGCTAATCCACTATTGCAGGCCAGAAGCACGGGTTTTAGTCTTAAACAACCCATTATCCCATGCAATGCGTTCCTAACACTAGTATCGCCTGTGAAACCCATTTTAAATAGGAAAGTATCTTAGAGTATCCTAAATTGCGTTTTTCAGCATATAATCGTACGAATGCATTTCAATGCAAAAGACTAGTCTAGAATAATCTAAAATGCCCCGGCATCATTCGTCACGCCTTTTTTTTTTTTTTTCAAAATATAGGCTATTGAGTGGACAAAATACGATGTTTGTCTGCTAAAAACACCCTTGAATCTCGTTGTTGTAGTTCGTATTCCCTAATTGGCCAAAAACATGTTTTAAAGTAAAATGACAACAAAGAATTTTCTAGAGCGCTTTCAACCGTGAACTGCGTGAAACGCGGTTGACACCCAACATTTTCCTAGCCTCGCCTTGAATCCCCTAGGAATTGCCCGAAGCACGGCTTTGGGACTTATACAACTCTTAATCCCCTATAATGTGTTCCTAGCCCTAGATTTACATGAAACACATTTTACATTGTACTATATATATATATATATATGATAATAATAGTCACAATCGTTTATCTCATCATGTATATAGCTTTGATGTCTTTGAAAAGGTTTTAGTTGTATAGGGTGAAGGGTGGGCATTTCCTATTAAAGGTCCTTTTTGGATATCTTCCTAAGTTGGATCCTATACAACAATGTATAGGATCGTAAGCACAATCAAAATATTTTGCATCTAGATTTTCAGAAACTAATTTGCATTAATAGATATATTATAATCATTTCACCTTCTCCCACCCTTTCAGATAATGTCTTCTAAATACTGGTGTTGGGGGCCGGGTTGGGCCCTAAGGCATATTTGGCCTCGCCCAACTTTAAAAACACAAGCACAGGCCCAGGCCCGACCCTAACCCGACAATGTGTCACACCCCGGGGGTGGGGCCGGGCGGGGCCCTAAGGCATATTTGGCTTGGCCCAACTTTAAAAACACAAGCACAGGCCCAGGCCCGACCCTAACCCGACAAGGTGTCACACCCCGCCCAACTCAATATGATATTGTCCGGTTTGGCCAACATGCATGAGCGAGGACTTCCCAGGCAGTCACCCATCCCAGTACTACTCCCACCCGAGTATGCTTAACTCCGGAGTTTTTATGGTATTCGGGACCGCATGACTTTAAAATGCGTCATGTTGAGTTAAGATGGGGTTTGACTTGGAAGCCCAGGGTCGAGACTTGGATATTTCCGATGTGGGACTTGGACAAAGCCTCACGGTGCTACCGAAGCACTCCACCCTTACCCCTGTGGATTCCCCTTTCTTGGCTCACATGAGTATTTGACTTGGTCTTGCCTCAAGGGATTACCCAAGCGGATTAGGGTCTCACACTCCCCCATCGGAAATAGAGCCGCCTCAACTCTGCTACCTATTGTCACTGCCTCATCCAACTTAGCATGATATTGTCCGCTTTGGCCCACGTGCGCATGTGAGGACTTCCTAAGTGGCAAGGATTAAAATAGCGGTCGCGACAAGCGTAGCAGCCAGTGGCCAAAACTCTACGTAGTGGCGTAGCAGTGAATTTTTTAAGTGGTCAAAGGAACTCAAATATTGTGTAATGGCCAATCTTGTATTTTCTTAGTGATTTAGAACCATATAAGCGTAGAGAGACCTTTAGGAAAGACTATTGAGGAGAAAAAAATAGAAATAAATTTATATTAAACAAGATTGGCTCTACCAGGTTTTACTTTGTAGCGCCGCTATTTTCAAAATAGCGTAGCAGCCTTAATCACTATTGCCAAATGCGGCCACTATGCTACGTAGCGGCCGCTATTTTGAACCATGCCAGGTGGTCACACATCCTAGTACTGCTCCCGCCCGGGCACGCTCAACTTTGGAGTTATTATGGGATCCGGGACCGCACTACTTTAAAATACGTCATGTTGAATTAGGACGGGGTTTGACTTATAAGCCTAGGGTCGGGACTTGGATATTTCCGATGTGGGACTTGGACAAAGCCTCACGTTGCTATCAAAGCACTCTACCCTTACCTTAGTGGATTTCCCTTTCTTGGCTCATAGGATCACTTGGCCTGGTCTGGCCTAAGGGATTACCCAGGCGAATTGGGGTCTCACACTCTGTGACGGCCTAGGCCCACTATCCATATGATATTGTCCGCTTTAGCTCATGGGATTTCAACCCAATATTGCCGCATGGTTTTAAAAGGCCTCATGTGGAGTAACGGCTACGCCGCACTTACATGCCCAGGGTCCGAATTTGGATATTTCCATTGTGGGACTTTGTGTAGTCCAAGCCCCCTGGTTAAAAGCAAGCTAATAAACAAGACAGGCAAGCTCAAGCAGGTAGGATTTCACACTCTCTCCTACCGGAAATAGAGGCTATTCTCGGCTTTGATAACATTCTGTGACGGCCCGGGCCCACTATCCACATGATACTGTCCGCTTTGGCTCCTAGGATTTCAACCCAATCTTGCCGCACAGTTTTAAAAAGCTTCATGTGGAGTTAAGGCTAGGGCACTTAGGGTGTGTTTGGCATCGTGCCATTCGTATATTCGCGTGTTCCCTCGAGATGATGTTGTGGAAAACATGTTTGGTATGTGAAAATCACCGTTCCGAATTTTGGCCTCACTAGAAAGAATTTGAAAATCTTAACCTGCTAGCATAAGAAAGTTGGAATGAAAAAAAAAATTATTTTTTTTAGAAACAACTCGCTGGCATAGTTTGTTGCATACTTATCTCTTGCTAGCATAAGAAAGTTGGAATGAAAAAAAAAATTATTTTTTTTAGAAACAACTCGCTAGCATAGTTGTTGCATACTTATCTCTTGCCTTTTAAAGAATGTCATTTAAAGATTTCAAATCCTCTTACACTTATCCTAAAGGTAGGCCCCATGTTCATAATCTAAAATAAAGTAGCTCCACTTGGTAATTCTTAAAGGTGGGTCACATGTTTATAATCACAAAAGGTGGGGCCCATATTATAATTCCTATAATGGTGGGACCAAATGGTGGGACCACATTATAAATCCTATGAATGTGGGCCCCGTGTTTCAATTTCTAAAGGTGGGCCCATATTATAATTCCTATAATGGTGGGATCACATTATAAATCCTATGGATGTGGGCCCCGTGTTCTAATTTCTAAAGGTGGGCACCACATTGTAATGTTTAAAGGTAGGCCTTGTTAGCAAACAAGTTCCGTACAACGTATTTTCTACAGAGTAATTTAATATAATGTTTCCAAACAAGTTCTACTAAAGAATATTCTCGGCACAACCCGATCTTAGGACAACCTGATTTGAGCACAAAATGGTAACACCACAAGAACGATGCCAAAAAGGCCCTTATATGCCCATGGTCAGGACTTTGATATTTCCGATGTGGGTCTTAGTGTAGTCCAAGCCCCCTAAAAGACAAGCAAGCTAATAAACAAGACGTGCAATCCCAGGTAGGTAGGATCTCACACAAGGGCCGTAAAAGTCAGGCCTGAGCTTGCACATTTAGTCAATCAAGCCGGGCCAAACAAAAGTCAGGCCTGAGCTTGCACATTTAGTCAATCGAGCCGGGCCAAACTGGGCTTTTTTTTTCAATTTTGTGGGCATTCTAGCAATCATTTGGACTAATTAAATTAAGTTAAATGCATTCCTTTCATGGCCGGGCCAGGCCGGGCTTTGAGGTTTCTCCTTTGTTAGGCCTGGCTCCACCCATGAGCACTTTCAAAGATTATTTGCTTCATAAGTCAAGCAAAACGGGCGACAAACATCTTCTAGCATGATTGTTGTAGCCTTGTAGGTGTCATCAAATAAATTAGGTTGTTGCCATTGCCAGATGCATTCTGACAACCCATTGTTTTAATGAATCTCAAATGCATCTTGTCAATCTTGATGAGCTAAAACAACATCAACTAGCCAACTATTTGAACAATTTACAATGATGGAATCACTAGACCTAGAATTTATTTACAATACTTGATAGCACATAATATAGCTTTATGTTTTTATGCTTAAATTGACTAACTACAGCAGCGCAATATCTGGTTCTGTGCTCTTTTTATTTATTTATTTGTAAGGTCAATGAGGATTTACAATAAAGTTTGTGGGGACTTGCATGATAGATCTTATACACAAAACATCCTCGAACATATAATTTAAGAGAAATGAAACTAACTAGTAGAAATTTCATCACACATTGCTTCGCCATCATCATCAAAGCCTTGTCCCATTCATGTTGGAGTTGGCTAAATGAAGTTTGTTTCTCCATTTCTATCTATCTCGAGACAAATCCTTAGATAGGTTGCACTTCTTCAGACCTATTCTTACTACCATGAACCATCCATGTCCTCTTCGGCCTACCCTTTCTCTTTCGTGGGCCATCAATATGCAAAGAAAAACTTTTCCTTAACAGCATCGTTGTTTTCCTACATTGGACAATGTCCAAACTATCTCAAATTAGTCTTTACTTTTCACATATGTTGCTTCTTGATTGGCCAACATTCTAGCCTTGGTCTAATCGCTGTCGTGTAAAACTTTTCCTTCAATCTTGTTGGTATATGCTGACCACAAAGCACTCTAGAAGCAATTGCCCTGTCCAACCATCTTGCTCTTATCTTATGTTCAACATCTTCCTCAACCTCTCCGTCCTTACTAATTTTGGAGCCAATGTATCAAAATGAATCTTTGTGTTATCTCTTGCACTGCAACCCTCATAGTAGTTTTAGGTCTTTTCACAGCCCCATTGAAATTGCCTATTCCTATATTTTGTCTTTTGTGCGACTTTTTTTTAAAGCCATTGGATTCCAAAGCTTTCCCCTTCCCTCAAGTTTCGCCTTGACATCATCTCTTCATTCATCTACCAACACCATATCATTTGCAAACAACATACACCAATGTACGTCCTTTTGAATATGAGTAGTTAACTCGTCCATAATCAGTGTGAATAGATAATCGCTTAATGCTAACCCCGATGCAAACCTATGTCATTGGAATTGCACTTGTCTCGCCACAGGTAGTTTCTCAACAGGGTTTAAAATACCGGAATTGGACTCGGACTTGGCCCATCCGATTTGACTTGGCTGAGTTGCATTCTGAATGTTTTTTTTTAATTTAATAAAAGCAATGTATCAACACAACAGACATCATAGGGGTATGTGAATCCTCCACTTGTTACACTATATTTCATTTGGTGTTTCTCTCTTTTTGATAAGTGACTAAGCATCATCATAATCTCACGATTGAGACTCTCTCTCTCTTAGTGTAGGGATTACGGATGTAATTCAAAAAAAAAAAAAGTCATTTCTCTTCATATGAATGCTGCAACAACAGTAATTTCAAGCTATATATGTACTCAGTTGAGTCCCTTCAGAAGCCATGATGCCCAGATATGGATATGGATATGGATATGGACACTAAAATGAGGATCGGGGATATGACTACTCACTTTTGAAAATCTAGGACACGGATATGGATACCGGTATCCTAGTTTTTTCTTTAGGTCAATTTTGAATCAATGAAATTATCATTGATTTCGTCCCTTTCTAGCATTTTTTTGTGGGAAGTAAAAATATTAAAAGAACTATATGAAATAAAGGACTTTATAAGTAGAATATGTTAAACTTATTCCCTAGAAGTATAGGCACAGTATCAGGTACCAATACAGGTGCCGTATATACGTTGGGCTTGTACAAGTAACCAGGTATCATAGTTTAGAAGTGACTTAGCTATGGATGAGTCCGATCCAGTTGCATCGGACGCGGGCAAGTTTTAAAACTCTAGTTCTCACACTCGTTACCACTCCTCTCCTTCATGTTGCCTTCTCAGCTATTTCTCCTAGATTCTATTCGCTCATGGTTGCTTCAATCAATGTCAAAGCAACATACACTACAACAACTTGCACTTTTACTGACGTTTTTTGGCGACGTTTTTATAAATTTGTCGATAAAGAGTGTTATTTACCGATGTATATAATTTCGTCGGTGAAAATTTATCTTTTACATACGTTTTCTATAAAACGTCGCTAAAAGGTTGACTTTCAGCGACAGTTTACAAAAAAAAAACGTCGGCAAAGTTCAATCTTGGAATTAACTTCATTTAAAATCAGAGATTTTTTACCGACGAATAAAAAAAACGCCTGTAAAATAGACTTTTGGCGACATTTCCTTGGTTTTTACCAAATTTTGTTTTCGTCGGTAAAAGTGCTTCTTGTTTGAGTTGGCCCATAAAATCCAGAAAAGCAATGGTGTAAGATTTGAGTTTTTTTATTTGGTGGGTCAATGCCTCTCAATTTGGTTAATTGGAGGCCAAATAATGGGATCCAATGAAGACTCAGGTATTCTTTTTCTTACACTTTCATGGGTTCTTTCATGTTCTCCACAGTTTCTATCAAAAGCCAGGGGCCAATAATACAAAGGAAGACCAGTATGGAAAAGATAGGATAAGACCCACAGAAATATGATGGTGTTTTGCGTTTAACCACATCATTCTTGATTAGAGAGCACGGTCACATATATAATCTGACTTTAGTTATACTATTAGTACAATGGCTTATTTTTAAATTGTGTGAAGCCCACTGCCACCGAGTGTCTCCAGAGAGCAGTGTTTTTTTTTTTTTTTTTTTTTTTTTTTTTTTTTTTTTTTTTTTGTAATTTTAGAAAATAAAAAATGCATGATAAGTTGAATTCCGGGTGGGGCATTGTTGATTAACTGCCCGTGTAACGATTGGCTGTAACCATCGGAAGCATGACTATGTAACCGTGAGAAATCATTTGCACATTCAAGGAATGATGGTCTCATACCTACGGTGGATATATCACGGGGAACCTATAGTTCAACCCGATGATTCGGATGAGAGTGAGGAGATCAGAAGAGAAATCATGATGAATACGATGAGTTGATAGAGGACCATCGAAGGGGAACTTAACTTGGAGGAAGGTACTCGAGAGGGATGATGTGCAGGATTTTGAAAATTTGTCGAAGGGTTCTCAGCGTGGCCTGTACCCAGGATTCAAAAGCTCAGATACTCTGTTATCATTTGTCATCAAGATATGTATATGTAGGTAGACAAAGCTATTTCAAATGACACAGACGGCACAGAATGCCGGTCAAGCGCCGCCTATTATACAGTTCTTCCACGAACCACTACAAGCAAAAGAGTAATGAGTGGGTAAATGAGGTGGCTCAGCAGAGACATGTACGTTCGCTAATAAATCAATTATGATCAATAATGCCATAAAGCTTCTAAAATCCCTTTTTTCTCTAATGGCAGGAGGCCTTGGTGCAGCGGACTGAGGAGCAGTCGCAGCCCTCTGTCACACAGCTCCGATGACTGAGGAACAGATGTGTTGTTGATGTCTTGGATTGAGGTCGGGATACTTAAATGGGTATGGGATATACACGAGACCTCTTCATCTTCCACACAGTCTCGAGCACTGTATCTTGAGGTGATCGCCCGTAGGAGTAGCTAGTTGAGCAGGCTAGGAGGCAGGCTGAGCAGGACAGGACATGTGCACTTTGAGGCCTGGTTCAACAGTTGGCAGCTGCGGCAGGGATGATCCGACCAGCTATTTCGACATCACAAGAAGGGACCATCTGCTAGTGAATGGCACAGCTACTGGAGATCATGATGCGACCCCTTGGTTAGTAGATCATGATGAATTATTCTCTTTGATAAAAGTAATCAGTTTAATTACTGCATTTCATGAAGTAAAAGTTTTTTTTATGCTAGAGTCATTTTGAAGCAGTATATAGTCATTTTGAATCATCGAAAAATCTTCCATGACTTCCATCCATCATTTTGGGCAATTTAGCCGATGGGTCTCCTCGTGCATGATGGGCAACTCAAACAAATAGGATTTGCAATATGGACAAACATTCAAGAACATTTATTTAATGAGACTTCGTGAAAATTCTAATTTCATAGAAAAATGTGCTGATTTTATTTCAAGGGAATGTCAGGTGCTTGGATATAGTTGGGCTGGACTTTTCAGGAAGTTTCCCGTTGATTCTCCCTATATGTGGTGGACCTCCAATCTTGTTCAGGTTTCCTTATTCAGGTCTCTCCCTCCCTCCTGATATAGAAACATGATACATTATACTCACTAAATAAGTTTATATTAAGTTGTAGGATATTTCTTGCATTTAACCAAGAAGAATACACTTTTTTTTTTTTTTTGGTACTTGGTCGTTGATTGTTTAAATCTTGTAATTGACTCACTTTTGACTGTTTCAGTACCTAGGGCAAAGAAAAAAACAGGAGGCTGAGGAGAGGCGTATTAAACAGAAAAGGGCACGAGAGGACTTTACCAAATGTTAGAGGTAGGTGTACTTTGATGGAGAAGTTCTTTTATCATCTTGCATATAAAGGGGGGAATATCTTTATCATCTTCATTACAAATATGGCTGAATTGCTGATATGAAAATTTCATGAATCTCATCTTCATCAGATATAACTTGCTCTTATTCATCATTGTTGCATGCAGGAGTGCAAGGAGCTTTCGTCAACCACCCGATGGAGGTTTATGTTCTTTCGCTGCTCGAAGGATTATAATCTCATGGAGCAGCTAATTTGATAATGTCATTCAGATTTTCTAATTAAATGTTGCTTTTTTTCAGCAAAGCTGTACTTCTGTTTGAGGACGATGAGTGGTTTACTGCAGTTGAACGAGAAAGAGACCATGAGGATCCTTTGGGAGCAATTTGGTGATCTTCAGAAGAAGGTAAAATCTACTTTATCTTTTTTCCTCAGATTGCAAAACACGTTTGTTTCAGATGTTTTTTAGTTATTCAGTTTTGTTTGTGAATGGTCTCTGCGTTATGCATGGGAAGCTTCTTTAATTAATGTTCAGAAAACATTATGGTTGTCACTGAAAAACAAAGTTTGTGAGTACTGGGTTACCAGCTGTTTCTTGCAACTACCTGAATTATAAATTTATAATATTTTTTATAGCATATATTTGAGAGGGTCTGTTTGCATACCAGATATGGAGGTTATATATTATTCTTACCGTTTTAAAAGAAGTTTCCTGGATATCCTACCACATTGCACTTTTTAAAAGATCTCAGTAATCTTATGAGTAACATTCATTTTAAACTAGAACTATTGTGCTGCCTGCATTTGGTTTTTTGTTTTTTGTGCTAAAACTTTTTCCTACCATCAATCATAAAATAATTTGGTGGCAACAAAACTACTCTGAAAAAACTGTGGTGGCCTTTTAGTTTATCCATGTAAGGAAGAAATAGATACCTAGTGTTTATGAAATTTGTTAACCAGGTAGTTGGCATTTTGCCATTCAAAAAAAAGGTAGTTGGCATTTTATACTAGGAAACCTTGTATAAAAGGTGCATTTCTTGTGTAGGCTACTTTCAAGCCTCCAAAGGCTATACGTGGTGGATTCCAATATGCTTTCCTCAAGTACGTCTTTGTTTTTTAATGCTTGTTCTTTTGTTCTTGGAGTATTACTGTACTTGACTATATTAATGTGGCATAATCGAAATTACTTTGAAACTGCAGTTTTCAAAGTCATGGAGTTCTTGAACAACATGGGTTTCCAAGGAAACAGGTTTTGGTCGCATAGACACTAACCCACCACCTTTCCTAAAAGCAGCTCCAACAAGACTTTTGTGGACTTGCTTCTCAAGCCATCTGAGGAGGATGGCAGATATGGCCTCACAGGTATCCTGAGTAGTGAATGCAGACCATTTTTTTTTGGAAGCCGGTAACACTTTAATGTTTAGCACATGTTAAATTCTCTATTTTCTTTAGATTACTTCATGATTGATGGTGCTCAAATTTATCGGAAACAAAATTTTATAGTTTGGCCTGAATACGTGGATGTTGTTCTGCAGCTGTTGGAGTTTCGTCTAAAGGGTAGCACTAGGCCTGGTGGAGATCTGATGCTGCATCTCGCATCCGAATTATACCTGATTCAAAAACCATTCCAATTTCACATTTGCCTATCATCATATTTCTCCGTTCTGATATCAGGTGTGCGCGCGAATTAGTTCGATGATGAGCTTCATTAATGCCTGCCGGGACGTACTCTCTGTCTGGTATCTTTGATGATGGGATATGGGTTTATTACTTTATTTGAACAAAAAAGTGCTCTCTATTCCTAATTTCATGACGATGGAACAACCATTGACAAATACATGACGATGGAACAACCTGTTGATATTAACATATTGTACTCGAATCATGCAATGAGGGCATGATTCCACTCCCATGAATGGTCAATCCATTCCTCTCTTGGATCTCATTGGATATTAAAAATTGTTTGAATAATGAAGCAAGAGCATGATTCACTCTACGAATAGTTCTATCCTGTCCCTTTCCCCAAGTTAAAGTGATGGGGCCTGATTTCATGGGATTTGGGTGGCTATGTATTCAAGATATTGACCATTTTGGCTGATTCATTGCATGGAAGGATTTAGTCCAGTGGTCAATAGCACCCTGGTCGAAATGATTTGGTCATCACCTAGCATGTGAATTAATAATCCAGCAGTGGCCCATTGAGTGAAGTGGAGGATTTGATTATTTCGGCATTAGTATTGATTATCAGTGATAAATCATTATTGGATGACTAAAGCAAAAAACTATGTACGGACAGGGTCAAAAATAGATGAAGGTAGAAGTGCGTGGGCATGAGCTTGATAGGGAAATAATTGGAGGCGTATGGGGTTTTTCTCTCTTCCACACCGCATTTTTTATTGGAGTGTCCGCAATATCATTGGGCACCACAGATCTCTTAATTCATTGAAAGGGCGAAATAAAAGATTACTTTTTTGAGATAATAGCGGAAGGTCCCTCATATGGGATTTGTAAGGCATCCGTCCATCAACCTTTCTTCCTCCCTTCTAAGGCTTGTAGTCATGCAGCCTGGACATATTTCGGTGAAAGGTCCCTAGACACGTCACCTTATGGAGAGAGGTCCCTAGACACGCGACCTCATATATTTTATGACTGATTTGCCCTTTTAACTGATTAGGTATAAAATTTTAAATTTTGAAATTTTAAATCTTCCATTATCCCTCTTCTTCTTCTTCTTCAATCTGGACAAGGAGAGAGCCTAGGGTTTCTAGGATTCGATTGTGCTGCGTTTGTGATCGACGGATTGGAACCGACCCAAAACTGACCCAGAGATCTGGGTTCCTTCTTCTTCCACTCGGTCCCGATCCAATTCAGATCTGCAACTTTTTCCTCCCAGCAACCGGAGACTTTCTACAACGACGATGATCCTCCTCCGGTCAAGTTCCGGCGAATATGGCGATGGGCGGCAGCAGCTTCAAATCACAAAACCGGCCTGAAATCAACCCAGTGCAGGGTTGTCTTCTTCTTCGAACCTGTTCTACACTAGTCCGGAGTCCGGCAGCGAACAACGAC
>QPKB01000059.1:0-66630 GCA_003546025.1 Camphora micrantha | reverse complement strand
CCATACCCATTTAAGTATCCCGACCTCAATCCAAGCACATCAACAACAATCTGTTCCTCAGTCATCGGAGCTGTGACAGAGGCTGCGACTGCTCCTCAGTCCGCTGCACCAAGGCCTCCTGCCATTTAGAGAAAAAAGGGATTTTAGAAATGCTTTTAATGGCATTATTGATCATAATTGATTTATTAGCAAACGTACATGTCTCTGCTGAGCCACCTCATTTACCCACTCATTACTCTTTTGCTTGTAGTGGGTGTCGTGGAAGAACTGAGTAATAGGCGGCGCTTGACCGGCATTCTGTGCCGTCTGTCATTTGAAATAGCTTTGTCTACCTACATATGCAATATCTTGATGACAAATGATAACAGAGTATCTAAGCTTTTGAATCCTGGGTACAGGCCACGCCATTCACTTTGATGTTGTTAAATTTTCCTCCAGATGCAAACAGCAAGTTCATTGGGCACCTACACGTGGATAATTGTTACTTGGTACCATAAAAGAAGGCTGATTTATACTATTGGTTTGAATATTAGAAGTGTCATGGCAGAGGCTGATTTATACTATTGGTTTGAATATTAGAAGTGTCATGGCAGAATCTGCTTATTGTTAAAACTGAACAAAGCCAACATGGGCACTTCACCTTTTAAAACAATCCAAGTAGCACATCATCTTCTAAGCAATTAGATAATGAGTAATGAAGAAGCCGACTTAACTCCACATTAAAAGAGTACAATCAGGATAAAAAGACTGAAAGTCATTGCATTCAAGTTAAGGAATGAAAGGTCACACAACAAAGCCATAATTATTCAATCCCATCTTATCCAACAAAACAGAATATTATCCTGCATCACAAAAACCCATCCCAAAATAAAGAACCCAGTAATATCAACAATCCATTAAAATGCACCACCAACAGAATCAAACACCAATTCCAATCCTCCAAAATCACCACCTTAACAAATACCAACATCAACATTATCCATTCTAAGTTGCAATTCAAAACCCCCACAAGAAAAGAAACCCAGTTGCAAAATCCACCATAATCACCCAAATAACTTGCACATGAATCAAACCAACAAATACAAGATATCAAGTTTCCCAAATCCCACATAAATCAATGGCCAAAAAGAGCCCCATGCTCAAATTCACATGTCTTGCATCAACCAATTCAAAATAAAAACCAACCCCACAAAACAAATCTAGAAATCTCGAACAACAAACTCATAAACATGACATGTAATGATATGAGAAGATAGAATCGGATTCATATTACCTGTAGAAAACGGTTATTTCCTCCTCATAAGATGTAATAATAAGAGGACTAAGAACAGACATGAATCCTTATGTGATGAATATCAGAGACCCATCCATTAATTTCTCTTAAGAAATATCAAAGACCCACTCAGAACCCATTCTCATCATCCCACCACCTTATTTTTATTATTTAAAAATAAGTAAAAAGTCAACAACCATTACCGACGTTTTATATTAAACGTCGGTAATAAATTTTCCGACGCTAATTTTCGTCGGTAAGAAGAAAATTCGTTGGTAAAGGCCGAGAAAAAATAAAAACACTTTTACCAACGAAAACAAAATTTGGTAAAACCAAGGAAATGTCGCCAAAAGTCTATTTTACAGGCGTTTTTTTATTCGTCGGTAAAAATCTCTGATTTTAAATGAAGTTAATTCCAAGATTGAACTTTTGCCGACGTTTTTTTTTTTGTAAACTGTCGCTGAAAGTCAACCTTTTAGCGACGTTTTTATAGAAAACGTATGTAAAAGATAAATTTTCACCGACGAAATTATATACGTCGGTAAAATAACACTCTTTATCGACAAATTTATAAAAACGTCGCCAAAAAAACGTCAGTAAAAGTGCAAGTTGTTGTAGTGTACGTTGCTTTGACATTGATTGAAGCAACCATGAGCGAATAGAATCTAGGAGAAATAGCTGAGAAGGCAACATGAAGGAGAGAGTGGTAACGAGTGTGAGAACTAGAGTTTTAAAACTTGCCCGCGTCCGATGCAACTGGATCGGACTCATCCATAGCTAAGTCACTTCTAAACTATGATACCTGGTTACTTGTACAAGCCCAACGTATATACGGCACCTGTATTGGTACCTGATACTGTGCCTATACTTCTAGGGAATAAGTTTAACATATTCTACTTATAAAGTCCTTTATTTCATATAGTTCTTTTAATATTTTTACTTCCCACAAAAAAATGCTAGAAAGGGATGAAATCAATGATAATTTCATTGATTCAAAATTGACCTAAAGAAAAAACTAGGATACCGGTATCCATATCCGTGTCCTAGATTTTCAAAAGTGAGTAGTCATATCCCCGATCCTCGTTTTAGTGTCCATATCCATATCCATATCCATATCCATATCCATATCTAGGCATCATGGCTTCTGAAGGGACTCAACTGAGTACATATATAGCTTGAAATTACTGTTGTTGCAGCATTCATATGAAGAGAAATGACTTTTTTTTTTTTGAATTACATCCGTAATCCCTACACTAAGAGAGAGAAAGTCTCAATCGTGAGATTATGATGATGCTTAGTCACTTATCAAAAAGAGAGAAACACCAAATGAAATATAGTGTAACAAGTGGAGGATTCACATACCCCTATGATGTCTGTTGTGTTGATACATTGCTTTTATTAAATTAAAAAAAAACGTTCAGAATGCAACTCGGCCAAGTCAAATCGGATGGGCCAAGTCCGAGTCCAATTCAGGTATTTTAAACCCTGTTGAGAACTACCTGTGGCGAGACAAGTGCAATTCCAATGACATAGGTTTGCATCGGGGTTAGCATTAAGCGATTATCTATTCACACTGATTATGGACGAGTTAACTACTCATATTCAAAAGGACGTACATTGGTGTATGTTGTTTGCAAATGATATGGTGTTGGTAAATGAATGAAGAGATGATGTCAAGGCGAAACTTGAGGGAAGGGGAAAGCTTTAGAATCCAATGGCTTTAAAAAAAGTCGCACAAAGACAAAATATAGGAATAGCAATTTCAATGGGGCTGTGAAAAGACCTAAAACTACTATGAGGGTTGCAGTGCAAGAGATAACACAAAGATTCATTTTGATACATTGGCTCCATAATTAGTAAGGACAGAGAGGTTGAGGAAGATGTTGAACATAAGATAAGAGCAAGATGGTTGGACAGGGCAATTGCTTCTAGAGTGCTTTGTGATCAGCATATACCAACAAGATTGAAGGAAACGTTTTACACGACAGCGATTAGACCAAGGCTAGAATGTTGGCCAATCAAGAAGCAACATATGTGAAAAGTAAGGGTAGCAGAGATAATAGAATGTTGAAATGGATGTTTGGTAGAAATACGAAAGATGGAATCATAAATGAACGCTTTTGGGACCATTTATAAGTGATAAATTAAGAGACTAATTTGAGATAGTTTGGACATTGTCCAATGTAGGAAAACAACGATGCTGTTAAGGAAAAGTTTTTCTATGCATGTTGATGGCCCACGAAAGAGAAAGGGTAGGCCGAAGAGGACATGGATGGTTCATGGTAGTAAGAATAGGTCTGAAGAAGTGCAACCTATCTAAGGATTTGTCTCGAGATAGATAGAAATGGAGAAACAAACTTCATTTAGCCAACTCCAACATGAATGGGACAAGGATGTTTTGTGTATAAGATCTATCATGCAAGTCCCCACAAACTTTATTGTAAATCCTCATTGACCTTACAAATAAATAAATAAAAAGAGCACAGAACCAGATATTGCGCTGCTGTAGTTAGTCAATTTAAGCATAAAAACATAAAGCTATATTATGTGCTGTCAAGTATTGTAAATAAATTCTAGGTCTAGTGATTCCATCATTGTAAATTGTTCAAATAGTTGACTAGTTGATGTTGTTTTAGCTCATCAAGATTGACAAGATGCATTTGAGATTCATTAAAACAATGGGTTGTCAGAGTGCATCTGGCAATGGCAACAACCTAATTTATTTGATGACACCTACAAGGCTACAACAATCATGCTAGAAGATGTTTGTCGCCCGTTTTGCTTGACTTATGAAGCAATAATCTTTGAAAGTGCTCATGGGTGGAGCCAGGCCTCACAAAGGAGATTGACTAAATGTGCAAGCTCAGGCCTGACTTTTGTTTGGCCCGGCTTGATTGACTAAATGTGCAAGCTCAGGCCTGACTTTTACGGCCCTTGTGTGAGATCCTACCTACCTGGGATTGCATGTCATGTTTATTAGCTTGCTTGTCTTTTAGGGGGCTTGGACTACACTAAGACCCACATCGGAAATATCAAAGTCCTGACCATGGGCATATAAGGGCCTTTTTGGCATCGTTCTTGTGGTGTTACCATTTTGTGCTCAAATCAGGTTGTCCTAAGATCGGGTTGTGCCGAGAATATACTCTGTAGAACTTGTTGGAAACATTATATTAAATTACTCCGTAGAAAATACGTTGTACGGAACTTGTTTGCTAACAAGACCCACCTTTAAACATTACAATGTGGTGCCCACCTTTAGAAATTAGAACACGGGGCCCACATCCATAGGATTTATAATGTGATCCCACCATTATAGGAATTATAATATGGGCCCACCTTTAGAAATTGAAACACGGGGCCCACATTCATAGGATTTATAATGTGGTCCCACCATTATAGGAATTATAATATGGGCCCCACCTTTTGTGATTATAAACATGTGACCCACCTTTAAGAATTACCAAGTGGAGCTACTTTATTTTAGATTATGAACATGGGGCCTACCTTTAGGATAAGTGTAAGAGGATTTGAAATCTTTAAATGACATTCTTTAAAAGGCAAGAGATAAGTATGCAACAACTATGCCAGCGAGTTGTTTCTAAAAAAATAATTTTTTTTTCATTCCAACTTTCTTATGCTAGCAAGAGATAAGTATGCAACAACTATGCCAGCGAGTTGTTTCTAAAAAAAATAATTTTTTTTTCATTCCAACTTTCTTATGCTAGCAGGTTAAGATTTTCAAATTCTTTCTAGTGAGGCCAAAATTCGGAACGGTGATTTTCACATACCAAACATGTTTTCCACAACATCATCTCGGGGGAACACGCGAATATACGAATGGCACGATGCCAAACACACCATAAGTGCCCTAGCCTTAACTCCACATGAAGCTTTTTAAAACTGTGCGGCAAGATTGGGTTGAAATCCTAGGAGCCAAAGCGGACAGTATCATGTGGATAGTGGGCCCGGGCCGTCACAGAATGGTATCAAAGCCGAGAATAGCCTCTATTTCCGGTAGGAGAGAGTGTGAAATCCTACCTGCTTGAGCTTGCCTGTCTTGTTTATTAGCTTGCTTTTACCCAGGGGGCTTGGACTACACAAAGTCCCACAATGGAAATATCCAAATCCGGACCCTGGGCATGTAAGTGCGGCGTAGCCGTTACTCCACATGAGGCCTTTTAAAACCATGCGGCAATATTGGGTTGAAATCCCATGAGCTAAAGCGGACAATATCATATGGATAGTGGGCCTAGGCCGTCACAGAGTGTGAAACCCCAATTCGCCTGGGTAATCCCTTAGGCCAGACCAGGCCAAGTGATCCTATGAGCCAAGAAAGGGAAATCCACTAAGGTAAGGGTAGAGTGCTTTGATAGCAACGTGAGGCTTTGTCCAAGTCCCACATCGGAAATATCCAAGTCCCGACCCTAGGCTTATAAGTCAAACCCCGTCCTAATTCAACATGACGTATTTTAAAGTAGTGCTGTCCCGGATCCCATATGCATTTTGTGCGATTCTTGGTTGAAATATTTAGGATATTCTACGCTAAGTATTTCGATGAAAATGCATGCCAGGTAATCCTAAGGCATGTTGGGGAATTATGGTTTAGTCTTCTACTTTGAATTGCATTTTTTACAATTCTTGGCTAAAATGTGCATTTTAGGATATTCTATGATAACTTTTTTTTTTTTTTTTTTTCAAATGGGTTTCACGTGATTCTAAAGTTAGGAACGTGTTGCAGGGGATCATGGTTGTTTAACACCGAAACTCGTGTTGGGATTCTTTAAAACCGAAACTCGTGTTGGGGTTCTAGCGGATCGCAAGGGTTCTAGAAGGCTCTGGAAAAATGTTGTCTCCAAATTGTATTACTAGCGGGCCCATCTCTCATGGGTTCACGAATACTAATTCTGAACCCTTTCCAAAATATTAAATTGATTTGTCTAATTACTATTACTGTTGTGTTTGGATCAGATTTTGGAAAGAAACAAAAATGCTAAATAAAGCAAGCAACCATGCAAATATAGGAAGTCTAAATAAAAAAAGTATCCATGCAAAATTAGAAATTCTAATTTTAGCAAGTCCTTTCCTCCACGTGGCCCAATGCGGCTTGGACTTCTTGATCTTCCAAACTCTTAAGGATTCCACAAACTCTTTGAGTAACTCCAAACTCTTTGGTCAAAAGTCCATCGTCACCATCTATCTTATCTTGAAAGCCACCAAAATTTACAAATAATAAAAATTTTAAAATGCATAAAATTCCTATATCTCAAAAATTGAGATTTACATGGCAATCAATTAATGAAAATAAAAGGGGCTTAGGGAAACCATCATGCCTTGCCCTTTCGCGGAAAAATCAAGGAAACCATAACGCCCTTTACAAGTTGCCCAAAATAACCAATAATAATGATAAAAATAAAAATTTGTTAGGCCACATGGAGAGGACTATCACCTGCAAGGTTAGTATCATATACACAATATGAACTAGGGCTAAGAAGATGTCATTCATCATCTCATGATGAAAAATTCGGACTGTCAAAACAGACATCGCCATGCGCGCTCGAGCAGAGATGAACCCACTCGAGCAGGCACTTCATAGGGACTAGGTCTGCTTGAGCGGGGATGAATCCGCTCGAGCGCCCGACACGCTGTTTGCAAAAAAACAATGATTTTTGCCCAACCAATTCCTTCTCATGCATACAGAAAACACAATACATGCATAAAAAACATCAAAAACTGATCCTTACACAACCCTAAATCTATCCACTCCACATCTCATGTAGACACTAGATTTAGAAGACCGATCTAACGTGATAAGAAATAGGGATCTCTCTAATACCAATTGTTGGAAGTGGGTGGGCCTCGTAGATAGGTATTCATAACCTTTTGACCCACTTGATGTAAGGATCAAATACTTATAAGGCCAAAAACCAACCCCCAAGATCTAAAACCCTAATCTCATGCATTAAGATCAAATAATCCATCAAGAAGATAGATCAAGATATGTATCTAAACCATCAATCTCATATGATGCCACTGGTTTTTTTTAGTGGTGGAGTGGAAGGTAATAGTCTTTTAAGTTTATCTCTCTTCTTCCTCTATCTCCTCTGGTTTCCTTTGAAAGTGCTAGGATTTTCTTCTACTTCCTCTATCTCCTCTGGTTTCGTTCGAAAGTGCTAGGATTTTCTTCTACTTGGAGATCACACCATTCTCCATGAGAAGTTCTCCAAGAGGGTAATAGCGTGGATGAACATAAAGGAAAAAAGAAATCAAAATCTACGAAAAGAGTTTTCGTAGAGATCGAGTTTTCAACTTCTCGATTTGAGTGCAGCCAAGCTCCAAAGGTATAGATCTATTATCTATTTGTTTTAGTAGATCTGGTTGTGCTTGTTTGTTTCTTGATCTATCTTCTTGATGGATTATTTGATCTTAATGCATGAGATTAGGGTTTTAGATCTAGGGGTTTGGTTTTTGGCCTTATAAGTATTTGATCCTTACATCAAGTGGGACAACTTCTCGATTTGAGCGCAACCAAGCTCCAAAGGTATAGATCTATTATCTATTTGTTTTAGTAGATCTAGTTGTGCTTGTTTGTTTCTTGATCTATCTTCTTGATGGATTGGTCAACTTCTCGATTTGAGCGCAACCAAGCTCCAAAGGTATAGATCTATTATCTATTTGTTTTAGTAGATCTAGTTGTGCTTGTTTGTTTCTTGATCTATCTTCTTGATGGATTATTTGATCTTAATGCATGAGATTAGGGTTTTAGATCTTGGGGGTTGGTTTTTGGCCTTATAAGTATTTGATCCTTACAGATACATATCAATTAACTGCATGTAAGTATAACATTAAATTTTAAACAAACATACATTAATGGGTTATTTGATTGAAACAATTATTCCCATCTTGTAGCCAGAATAACTAAGTACATAAAGCAGTCAAGAAATAGAAATTCAATCTACACCATCAAATTCAAACATTCTCAATACAAAATCAATCCAGTAATAGAGCAAGTGTAGAGACTTACGATGCAATAACAATATTTAAATGCAATAACAATATTTAATCACAACTTACAATTAATACTAAAGAAAAAATCATTCAAACACACAAAAATACTAATGAAATGTGTTTTCACCATCTTCCCTGAAATCCCAAAACTATCATGTCGGAAAAAAATTGTTAGTGATAGCTCTATCCAGTAAGACCCCTTGAATTAGTTTCCTCAATCCATTAAACATGAAAAGAAAAGCAATAGTAATCTTTCTTTCAAAAACATGAGGCATAAATATTACTTCCCAAAGATTAAACTAACATACTAACTAAGAAGAAGAAGAACTGGGACATGAAAGAAAACCCAAAACTGAAAATACCCGAAAAAGAGAATCAACAACAGAAGAAGGCAAGATAGGTTCGGATTTTGTGGCTTTATGGATTTACAAATTTGGGATCAGATTCAGGGATTAGGATGTCTGTTCATTTCGGAAGAAAAAAAATTTAGATTTTATTATATGGGCACATGAATAGAGAGAGATATAGAGAGGAGAGTTTTACCAGAGAAGAGGCTTTGAGGAACACCACAGGTGGAAGAAAATCGAAGGCCAAACAGGTTTCGTTTGTTTACTTTGACTTTGTGCAATCTTGCATATACGTGGATCCCATAAGCAAACACCCAGCATCCAAGTGTCCCACAAGCAATAGCTGTCATCTAAGTGGGTTCCACAAGAAGTCTTAGAAAACATCCACCCAAAGCAGGAGGGCAGCAGCTTAAAGCAGGAGACTAAACTGCAGCTTTTTATTTATGTTATATGGTATAGAAGTAACATCACAAACAAATAATATCAGAAATCAATTTACAAATTCCAAAAACAAAAAAAAATCTTACACGGTTTCAGAACAGAGTGTGACAATATAACAGAATAATCATTTAATAAAACTCAAATTTCAATTCAATGTAAACAGACAATATCTTACAACAAAACAAAGCACAGCAAAAAAAAAAAAAAAAAAAGAAGAAGCAAAACCACAACATTTATACAATCTAAAGAGACAGCTAGTGGCTAAGTTAGTTTTCCCATACCGTTTCCAGCATCAACTTGAGCGAACAACCAATAGTGCCTTTGCCGGATAGCAACCAAGCCAGATCTCGTCGTCACCATCTCATACCAAAATCTATGCTTCAAAGACAGATATATATATAAAAAAAAAAAGAAAAAACAAAAGAGAGACAAAAGAGCCATCGGAAGTAGGAGAGAGAAATAGATGGGGGATTAGAATTTAGGGAGAGGGATTATACGTTATAGACTTACAAAAGCAAGCTCTGTTGCCAAGCACTTCCTAGCTCTTTCAACAAATTCACAAGCTTCATCATCATAGTGGAGAAGAAACACCACAACAAAGAAATAGAACTGTAAATGGAAAGTTTCAACAAAGAAATAGAAACATCCAATGGCATTTTCTTAGATAGAGTCATATGAAAGATGTAGCTAAACACTTGCCTTTAATTCAACATAAGATTCCATGTGTAAATTTTGTTTGACGGCTTGAACTGGCTATGATAAATAGTGACAGCCAGAGAATGGGGATTGAAGATGCGTGTTGTACTTGTATTCATTTAGTAGCAACCACCAGAGTAGCCATACTCTATCCCCCACACTCAATAATCCATATAAGTGTCAGGATCCTCATCCTCGCACTCAAAAACACATAATACACAATTCAGAGAAATGGCCATCATATGAGTTGAAGAATTAAAGGTGACAAAGGGCATAAGAAAACTTAGTTTGGTTACTAGTTTCTGAAGTATATATATATATGGCTACAATCAGTTACCACCATATCCATCCATCATGGCCCAACAATTACTAAAATAAAGTGAGAAAACAGTGGCAATTTAAGGCAAAGATTAGGAAGAGCATCTTTGAGGCTGAAGAGCATCTTTGAGTAAAGGTGACAAAGGGCATAAGAAAACTTAGTTTGGTTACTAGTTTCTGAAGTATATATATATGGCTACAATCAGTTACCACCATATCCATCCATCATGGCCCAACAATTACTAAAATAAAGTGAGAAAACAGTGGCAATTTGAGGCAAAGATTAGGAAGAGCATCTTTGAGGCTCTCCATTGGATAATTCACATTAGAAGATTTGCATCACTGCACTTTATTATTCATATGAATCGATTTTTCACGTAAAAACTACAAGAGAAAAATTGTGAATTATGAGAAAATTAATGAGATGATAGGATGACGCAAAAGAATAAAAAATTTCAAATTGATGCTAAATATGATCGTGCACGATGAGAAAGTACGTATACATCAAAACATAAGTGTTAAATGATCCACTTGAACCCCCCCCCCTCCCCTGAAAACGACTCAATTTAATAATCCGGTCCACCTAAACTTAGCACAAAAGAAAGATTTCCTCTCAAGGCAACCATGATGGCTTTCGCACTATTGTTTTTCAAAAGGCCGTAAAATTTCAGCGACAAGCTTCACTCTTTCTTTTTGTTTCTTTTTTCTTTTGATTTTTTTTTCCTTTTCAACGGTCCCCAACAATAGGCAGCCCTTTTCATGTACCCAAATCAAGGGTGTACCCAAATCAAGGCAACCATGATGGCTTTCGCACTATTGTTTTTTAAAAGGCCATGAAATTTCAGCGACAAGCTTCTCTTTCTTCTTTTTTCTTTTCTCTTGAATTTTTTTTCCTTTTCAACGATCCCCAACAATAGGCAGCCCTTTTCATGTACCCGAATCAAGGCAACCATGATGGCTTTCGCACTATTATTTTTCAAAAGGCCGTGATTTTTTTTTCCTTTTCAACGGTCCCCAACAATAGGCAGCCCTTTTCATGAACCTGAATCAAGGGTGTACCCAAATCAAGGAAACCATGATGGCTTTCGCACTATTGTTTTTCAAAAGGCCGTGGTTTTCCTTTTTTTTTCTTTTCAAAGGTCCCCAACAATAGGCAGCCCTTTCCATGTACCCAAAAATCAAGGCAACCATGATGGCTTTCGCACTATTGTTTTTCAAAAGGCCGTGATTTTTTTCCATTTTCAACGGTCCCCAACAATAGGCAGCCCTTTTCATGTACCCGAATCAAGGGTGTACCCAAATCAAGGCAACCATGATGGCTTTTGCACTATTGTTTTTTAAAAGGCCGTGAAATTTCAGCGACAAGCTTTTCTCTTTCTTATTTTTTTCTTCTCTCGATTTTTTTTCTTTTCAACGGTCCCCAACAATAGGCAGCCATTTTCATGTAACCGACTTAATTCACTGATTTGTGGAAAAATCCACCCAGATGAACGAGGAAACCTATAAAACTAAGGTTTGGTTTTCCTTCATATATCCAATCAAGTAGTAAAAAGAATGGAAATCATTGTTTCACATTTAAAGCTTTTGAAAATGTATAGGAACTGTGTAATGTGAAATGATCAAAATTTATCAATTTTTCTAAAAGATTTCCGCAAACAAAAACTCTCTTTTGTCAAAATTTTGAAATTCATAAATTCAAGCTATCTTCCGTTTATTGAAAATTATCTCAAAAAATTTCCTTCCCTTCAAAAAACTAAAAAAAGCCAAAGATAAACAGCAAAAATTCTAAAAAGAAATTTAAAAAACTTCCTAAATATAGAAAATAAAGAAAAAGATGTGAAATTTTTGTCTAAAAATAGGCAAGTGTGCTTGTCCCCACCCCCCAACCTATGATGAACATCCTCCTCATATTATGCATGCAATGCAAGAGAATATAAAATATGACGAATAAAAGTAGACAAGGGTAAAGTGAAGACACCAGAAAATGTGCATGCAATGCAAAAAAATATAAAACATGACGAACAAAAGTAGACAAGGGTAAAGTTAAGACAATGGAAAATGTGAAGCTTTTTCGAAACTTGTCAACAATTAGACAAAACCCACAATAACAAACAAAAAGCAAAAGAAGTTACCCTACTGGCAACACAACTTGGAATTGACCCGGATCCTACAAAAATTTTAGTTGTATGCCCATTGTTACAAAGCTTTGCTCGTTATTTGCGATGCCCATAGCTGTCCAAACCGTGCAATTACCCGATTAAATTAAATAATTCAACTTGAATTGCGAATTTTCTTTTTCAAATGGTGATATTTGCATTAAGTAGAGAGATGATGTGCATCAAAGGGCGTAAAAGCTCAACATCAAAAGGACAAAATTACAAAAGTACTATCGATCTGGTCTAAAAAGAAGATTCATACTTTAGAGTTTCCAGGTTAAGTCCTCTAAGTAACCAGGAAATGAAGGGGTTGGTTGGTCATTCAACCTCATTACATATGTTATGGTACCTCATGTCTTTAGTCAGTTTCTAGTTTTTGCATAATAAAAACAAAGAAAACATAAATAATAACTTAAAAAATGAAAACAACTCTGCATGATGAGAAACAATGATCCGTCACAAAATAACGTTCACACAAGACCCTATAGCAAGCGTAATTCCCAATAACCTTATAGAACTACCATTGAAGATATTAACTTAAAAGACCATAAAAGAAAAGGCATGCTACAAGTGAAACAGTCAGAGAACAAAGAGTAGTCCATAAATCAAAGGGATCTCGGATATTCAAAGACATGAAGTACAATAGGAGCACATTCGATACTAAAATGTCAGTACCTTGAGGGAGAACATCAAAATGAAGCCCAATCAAACAATAAACCACTAGGCGCCGGGCAGAAATTTGGGAGCATGCATAGGCAATCGTTAAATGAGACATGGCAGTAAAAAAGTGCTTGGATCACAAATTTTCAAGGGGAAAAAAAAAAACTAGGTAGGATTACAAAAGTTGTCCAAAGAAAGACATTATTTAACCAACATGTTCTACTATGTGTCAATCATATAAAATCAATGCGAACTATGTCTTTTATTTTAAAATGTTTTAAAGCTAACAAATGAAGATGAATATCCTCTATAGACAAATGGCATGAGGAGACACCTATTGTAGAGTTTCCTCCATCATCTAGTTTGTCATTCACTCATCCGTCAAGTATGTTACAAAGAAACAAAAGAAAAAAAGAAAGAAAGGATCACACGGTTCAAGGTAGTTTTTTTATATAATATTTAGCTAGAATATACATTGAAATCATTGAAGCCTTACCGCTACCACTTGTACCAACAATAGCAACACTACTTCCCGCTGATATAACATAAGATATTCCATTAAGTATCTTTCGCTCTATTAGGAATCTGAAATAAGAAAAGAAACAAAAGAAACTATGTTCACAAATCAATAAAACTTGAAACAGGGATAGAAATGGGAATGGAAGTATGATAAAAGCCTGAAATAAAGATAAGAAAAAATACACACTAAAGACTTTTAATTTTAAAAAGAAGCCCAAAATAAAATGTCCCACCAATATAAGATGAACTTTAGCAATAATACATAAAGCATCAAAACCAAAATAACAAACGCTTTTTAAAAGAATCAATTAGAAAAATTTAAATATGTGAATGAACATAAAGATGTCAAAAGTAACAACAAAAGAAATTAAGAAAATAAAAATTGCTAAACACCAAAATACCAGTCAAGGGAACTAATGTAGTAGTTACTCTATAGAATAGCCCGGCAACATACACAAATCTTACGTTTATACTACTAGGATCTAGTGTCTCCTAAAATGCAAAAACACATAAACAACAGTAAGCAAAGACAAGCCAAAAAAAAAAGGACCTTGCAGCACTGTTGGAAAATGCCCAACCACTAGGCCATGGGTTCTAGTTAAGCTACCAGTTAAAAAGAAGATATGATGATCCCAACCATAGACATTTTCCACCTATGCACGCTATGATGATCCCAAGTTCTGTTCCTAACCCCAAAGTTGTGAAATGCATGTTCTTCATTAGTCCTATTCCTATCAGAGAGAATTTTACAGCAAAAAAAAAAAAAAAAAAAAAAAAGAAGAAACTAAAAGACACTTGTTGTTGAAGTGCTTCTATCAATAGTCCATATGTATTACATTAAGTGCCCTCACTTAACACACTAACAGGGGAAGAGGAAAACAAATACAATTGTGCTCCTAATGTACATCACCCTTTCCAATCTAAGTATCAAAGTTCTTTAAATTTGGTAATTAAATAGGCATTCCTACACTAGTTTTTTTTTTTTTTTTTTTTTTTTTTGAATGGTTACTCTCATTAAAAAAAAATATTAATAATAATAAAAAAAAAAAAAAAAAGACATAACAAGAGATGGCAACGCATTCAAATTTTAATTAAAAAAATGCATTTAGTAAATTTACGTGAAACCAACATCAGAATGTATTAAGTAAATTTATGTCAAAGACATCCAGTCTGAACCAAGCTCAAAAAAAAATCAACTAGCAAAGGCATTCAAAGCTTCATTTGATATATAGCTCAAAACTGAAACCTTTGCTACTATTGAATAAATGATCAAGTGTTCAAAACTGTGTATGTACAGCATTCCATTTTCTGAAAAACTATGGTGTCCAACAATTGAGCTTACCACTTGCAAAGAAAGATGGTGATATTTTCTTTTTTCTTTTAAAGTATGTGACATTAACTGATAGGTCATGGGAGAAAACTTAATTTATCTTTTATCATCAGATTTATTAATGCTCGTATGATTTTTCTGTAGGTCTAATGTGTTTTTTTTTATATATATACTTTTTCTATAGTTCTAATGCTTCTTTTCTTTTTCTTTTTATTTTAATTATGTGCTTCTAAACTTGTATTATGCGTATATCACATCCATCCCAAATCAAGTTCAACCAAAATCAAATTGCAAAGAAAATCATATTTTCATTTTTATAGCATTCACCACTAGTTTCTAGTAATTACTCAATCTGAGTTTCCAAACAAAATTAGGACTATTTATAATAGCATCCAATGTTCAACACTGGCTTCTCGTAATTATTCAATCTAAGTTTCCAAACAAACTTAGGACCTACAAACTATAAAGGCATCCAATGTCCCAAGTGTTCAAATGTTCAGTAAAACGCAAGTTACAAAGGAGACCCAGCTTTTCATTTTATACTTAGAAATTGGCATACCATTCACACACACTTGTTCTACACATTACTCAAGCCAAGTATCCAAACAAGGCAATCCACCAATAGCTCAATTGGTCAGGCACCTCCTCCCTTTCACATAAACAACCAGGATTCAATCCCTGGCTATAGCAGCTGGTGAGGATCTTGGGTGAGTGTGTGAGTACTTATGATGCGGGCATCGTACTCCCTCCATGAAGATTCTGTAAGAGGAGGAAGAAGAGGGCCCAAAAGACACGCACGCATGCCTCCTCCTGTTTGAATGATCCTTGCCAAGTGTTAGATTATGTGTTATATTATGATTTTGGCCAAGATCCACCATCAAATCACGATTCTATAGAAGATCCACCGTTGGATCTTGATTCTGGCACAAATCCACCATTGGATCCGAACTATAAAAAGATCAATGGTCGGATCCAATCCGATCTAACATTTGATTGAGATGATGAAGACCCCATGTGGAAAACCAGGAAGATCCACATTGGGATGCACCACATGGGAGGGACCAGCAAAGAAGAGAATTGAAGATCAAGTGAGGCCCATCTGAAGGGCCCATCCAAGTGATTGTGTGCAGCCCACCCAAGTTATTTATTAGATTAGTTTGCTTCTATTTAATTGATTGATTTAATATTTTATTAATTTAGTTAGATGTTATGATCTTGACCGTAGGATGAGTTAGATGGTTGAGATTTATTTTTATTTTTATTTTAATGATGAAGTTGAGATTTATTTTAGAGCTAGGTTTTCTCTATAAAAGCATTGTAAAGACCTTTTGTTGGTTAATGAATGATTAATGAAGTATTGTTGCTTTTGGCTACTTCTCCTGCATAAGGATCTGGTGAGAGACCATTGGGGTGCGAGGCCTTGCGTTGTGAGATCACGAATCAGGTATCTTCTTCCCCTTCCCTCTTTCTTTTGATTAAGGTTTGTTGGTTTCACTTCCACTTTATCTCCTCCCATCAAAACAGCCCCTAGATTCATCTTCTCCATGTCCGTACAATGCCCTGTTGCTGAAAACCCAAGTCCCAAGGCTAATCTCCTTTTACCTAATGCAACCAGCCATCATCCACAACAGCCGAGTACCAAATATGACAAAGCCCAACTGTCCTATACCCATTTCAGCATAGCCCTAACACCTGTCACTCCCATTCCATCGCATTCCACATGTCTTAACTCCTCTAAACCCAATACCCAATAACTCTTCCATCAAACCTAATAGGAGACAGAACTGTCAGACCTTGTTCCCTTGTTCCCAAACAAATACACAGTTATTACAAGCCCTGTCCAACCACTAGAACACTGCCAGGCCATATCCAGCCCAACCGAACCCAGCCCAGTCCAGACAGGCCCGACCAAACCCAGCCCAGTCCAAACAGGCCCAACCAAACCCAGCCCAGTCCGGACAGGCCCAGCCCATTCTGAGCCCAGCTGAATCCGATTCATTTTTTTTAGGTTGATTTTTTTGGACCCGTTTGTCAAATTCTCTAACGGACAAGTGAATCTATTTGAAATTAATTGATCCCTAAGCTAGTGGAATACTTTTCTTCCATTGCAACTCCCAATTCAGATTTGGGAGGTCCTCATTGTGGGATTGTAGCAAGGCTTAGAGTCACCTCTACCTCCCAAATTGAAATTCTACATAAAAGGTGCAATCTCAATTTCAGATTTTATGATTTTATTTGTGGATGTTAAGTGTTATCCTGATCTCATTGCATCATCTAGCTTAGCCTTGCACTGTCCTGTATCAACTTACCTTTAAAAGAAAATAAATAAATAAAAAGTATCCAAAAAAACTTAGAGACAATAATGGAATGCATCCACTCTTAATCAAGTTGAAAATGAAATCCAATAGAAAAAACATCCACATTTCAACATCATATTTCACACTATCAGCACATAATGTGTAAGTTTGTATTATTGGAATCAAGAGAACTCATGGGAAGAAGAATTCACAAGAACAAAGGGAAACCAATGCGAACCCATCGGCCCCAAAATTTCATGTTTAGTCAGTATATGTTCGAGTTTATCAGTCTTATCGGGTCATATAAAGAAATAAACAATAACGAATTCATAAATTCAAAACTAGTTAAAAACCACAATATCATTAAAACCACAGCCACTTACTTGTGTGATTCCATTTCACCGAATTCACATGGAATCCAGGTGAAGGAGAGTAGCTTAGCATACACGAATCACTGCCCGTGTCCTCTTAAACATCAAAAATCTTCACGCAGTCGCCTCCAGAGGCAGGCAAAAGGGCCGTTGATGGATCCGCAAAGTTCATCTAATTCCAACTATCTTCTTTCCCTTGTACACACAAATTTTTTCCCTGAAATGCAACCGACCAATATAACATAAATGATTTGTCTTTAAACTAGACCCAACAGACCATTTACTTGTGAGGGAAACGAGGTAGAGAAACACAGAGAAAATTGTCGATAGTACAAAAATCAAGTGTGGGCAATTTTCTCCACCTTATCTTCTCATCCACAAAAACCCCAGATTTTATACATTACGCCCAAGTAGAGTAATCAACTTGCACTAAGCCCCCAACACAAAAAAAAAAAAAAAGGACAAAACGCCTCAATCAACAAGATCTAAAACTTTAGAGTTTGAATAGTCGTCCTGCATTCAAACATGTCCTAAATACTCCCATAGACAACATCGAAATCGCTCACTTTCAAAAGAAACATAATAACCTTGAGATCTCAGAAACTCGAAATGATTAAAAGATAAAAACACCCAAATTTTAGCCAAAAGTACCCGAGAACTCAAAGCAAATCGATCCAAAAACCCTATTTTTTTTATTTGAAAGCAATGAAACCGATCAGAAATAGTAAAACGGAAACATTATCATCAATTAGAGTTTGACATCAACAACCTTTGATTCAAATCTAAAATCATGGTTAGACGCATGAATTTTTCAAGTTAAAAATACAAATCCAAGAAACTTTAAAAGGCAGGAATCCTATTAGATGAAAAGGTATGTCAAACCCCCGACTATGACAACGGATGAAATGAATGGTGCAGATACTCCAGCAACAAGAAGTTAAAAGGCAATATCCCATGAGATGCATTTTTTCTTTGCAATTCCAAAATTTAAGTAGAATGCATAGGAATTTAATTTACCCAGACATCTACTTGCATTTCGGCACATCCAAGTGCACTACAAAGAGACCAAAGATGAGTAACACAAATTACTCCAATAATAAAATAAAATAAAATAAAAGACAACTCACAAAAGGTTCAATCTTTTTTGCCCAAAAACGAGACCAAACGTTCTAGAGCTAGGTATCAGCCCATTTGATGCCTAATTAACCTGGAAACATGAATGCCCTTTTCTAGTCTCCCCCATTAGATTGGATTTGGGGAAGAGAGAAGGAAGAAGATGATGAAAACTACTATTTTCGCCTGCGGAAGGTCGATATCAACCCTCGAGAAATAAAGTAAAAAATAAAGAGTTCTTGGGCAGGAAGAACGGTTTGGTGTGAGGCAAATGAAAATGACCTTTTTGGTCTAGGGTATATCTAAAGTGTCTTTTTTTATTTTTAATCCTCAAAAAGAAAATAAAAAAGTCTACTAAATAAGTTCCGCAAGTAGCTAGAAGCGAATTGAGATAGTCCCAAAGGAAATCCCACGCAAGCATCCACTTCCCTGTTTTAACTTAACAAATGATCAACCCATATACCACACAAGATAGATAATAAAGCTCAATTTCATTTCATTGATTCATTCCTTGCCATGATGACTAATTTGGGGTAAATATATAGAATCTGCCTACGGCCCTACACAGCAAGCTTTCTTTATTTAGTAACTAGACGCTTTCTAACTATAAGACAACATTGATCATTCTCTAAGATTTCTCTATTTTAGTTACAAATACTTGTCAATACAAGTAAACTAAAATTATAAAATGAGTGCTGAAATAAATTCACAAAATTGCCCTGATCAAAAAATGTGCAGATAAAGTCACAAAAATAAGCAGATAAAAAAAAGCTCAAATAAAGTCACAAAACTGCACAGATAAAAAATGTGTAGATAAAGTAATGATGAGAAATGATTCATTAGTAGTTTCCAACATGTGGAATGCACCAAATATGTTTATGTTGAAGCATGTATCTTAAAATGCCAAAAGCTATAATAAAATTTGAAAAAAAATATATTAGCAAAGAACAAAAAACACGGGTATATATTTTATTATATATGATTTCACTGAATTTCATGCAAAGCGGACTCATTTTATTGGAGGAGCCAGATGAGCTTTGGAGCCCAACATTCTAAAATCGACTTGATAAATTGTTCAAATTCAATAGTGAATGTTCTGCTCTTCCACATTGTGAATTAACATATTACACTTATATTGTTCACACACTCAAAGTTAGGCCAACATACAACCACAAGCAGTATATATTCAACATTTGATGCAGGACAATGCAAGCCTAACCTATAGAGTTTAATGAGATCAGAAATTAAATATACGAAGTTCAGAAGTGAATGAACACATATTTAGATTAGTTTTATTTTATAAATAAATATATGAGTATGGATTTTAAAAACATATTTCGTTATATTTTCTTTTTTTTTCTATTGTTTACGATTTTCATTTTGGAATCTCATTTCCAAACTGTATATCAAGCAAGCAGGAATAGATTTCATTTAAGTCCACCCCAATACAGTTATACTATAATCGATAACAGCAATTCCATCTATTAAAAAAAGATACAAAGAAGGGAATGTGCAAACAATTAAAGAGGAAAAACCGAAAAAAGTTCTGAAGTGGTTTGAATTATTATCAGGGTTGAAGATTGATTATGAAAAATGTGAGTTCTTTGGCATCAAGATGGTAGAAAGTCATGTTGCTTCGCTAGCTTCTGGTTTTGGTTGAAGAGTTGGTAAGTTTCCTTCTAAATATTTGGGGCTGCCTTTATGCTTGGGCTTACCAAAGAAACAATTATGGGATTATGTTATTGAGCGAATTTATAAAAAATTAAATTCTTGGAAGGGAAAGTATTTATCTATTGGGGGGAGTGGGGGAAGGGGGGGCGTATAACTTTACTCAAATCAGCTCTCTCAAGTATTCCTATATATTATTTGTCTTGTTTTAGATGTCCGAAGAGTGTGATACATCGGATTGAAAAAATTCAATGAGATTTTCTTTGGAATGATTCCATTGAAAAAAGGAGGTATCATTTGGTTGGGTGGGAGATAGTTTGTAAACCTACTGGTCAAGGTGGGTTGGGCATCCGTTCCATTGCTAAGGTTAACAAATCATTACTTGGAAAGTGGCTTTGGAGGATTGGGGAACCAACTCAAGGTTTGTGGCGTCAGATTCTTATCCAAAAATAGAAGGTGGGGAACAATGGTTGGGATGTGCCAAGCAAGATATCTAATGCATCAGGCTTTTGGAAGTCTATTATATCTATAAGGAGGACTTTATTCAACAGATTCATTATAGGGTTCATGATGGGGCACGGAATCAGTTTCTGGCACGAAGAATGGTGTGGGCAGAATGTGCTTTATATTCTTTTTCCTTAACCTTTATTTGCTGGATAGAAGACAAAAGGCTTTTGTTGCAGAAAATTTTCAGTTGTTGGATGGTGCTGTAGTTTGGAACGTTGGCTTCCACGGGAATTTAACAGAGAGAGAAATTTCAGATCTTACTTGTCTACTTGGCATGTTATCTAAGGTCTACATTTCAGGTTCTTTTTTTTTTTTTTTTTTTTTCTAAATGGTTGCTTTCATTAAAAGGAGCAAACATGACAAGAGAAAAGTACTGAAAGCAAAAGAACACAGCAGAGGACAAACTAAGGCCCTGTCATAGGAAAGGCTACCTCTTTCCAATGATACACAATTTGATCTAAAGAGTATCCCTTAAAAGAAGGGAGAATAGACACCCAAAAAGCTACAAAAACTTCGATTTCTCTACCAAAATGCTTTCACTAACTGCAATTCCTTCAAAACATCTTGACTTTCTTTCCTTCCAAATCGTCCAGATCACCGCTAGATCTACATTTCAGTTGTAGACGTGATTCTAGAATTTGGAAGCCTGATGTTCAAGGCAAATTCTCAGTGAAGTCTTTTTTTAATATTTTGTCTAACTCTTCTTATAAAGTGGAAAGTTGGCAGAGTTTTGGGATAAATCTATTCCGCCGAAAGTATTGGCTTTTTGTTGGATAGCACAGTGGCATAAAATCCTCAACATTGATTCTTTGAGAAGAAGGAAGCATGTTATAGTTAATGGGTGCCCTTTATGTTTAAAAGGTGAGGAAACAGTTAATCATTTGATGATTTTTTTTTTTTTTTTCTAGCATAATATGGGCATTATTTCTTAATATGTTTGAGGTGCAATGGGTCATGCCATAGTCTTTTGATGATCTCTTCTGTCAATGGCATTTGGGTTGCAAGTTTATGCGTGGGAAAATTCTGTTGAAATTTGTTTTGTATGCAACTCTTTGGAAACTGTGGATGGAGAGGAATAATAGACTCTTCAAAAATAGAAGTAAATCTATGGAGGAAGTGCTAGAGTCTATTGTTTGGTCTGTTTCAGAATGGGTGAGTAGGAAAAAGGAATTTGATGGGGTGCCTCTAGAAGATATTAATAGATCTTGGACAGCAGTTGTTAAAGGGATTCGACATGCTAAAAATAAGCACCAAGCTACTTGGTTGTCTCCTCCTGGGAGCTCCTTAAGCTTAATTTTGATGGAAGTTTTGTCCGACCAAATCAAGGAGGTATTGGAGCTGTTATAATGGATTGTAGTGGTACTGTGTTGAGGAGTTCTTAAGGGCCTGTGTTTTGTTAGATGCTAATGATGCAAAGGTTTATGCCCTTCTAGTAGGATGCCGTGAGTTGCGAAGCGTGGGAGGATGTAAAGCAATTATTGAAGGGGATTCTTTCTCAGCTATTCAGTGGGATTCTGGGAAGATTTCTCATCCTTGGAGATTGGCGGATTGGGTGGAGGGGATTCAAGATATTTCCAGACAGTCAGAGACTACTGTTTGTCATGTTTTAAAAGAGGAAAATATAGAGGCGGATGATCTAGCAAAGGAGGGAGTTTTTCGATATTCTATTATTTTTTAGGTTTAATCTATTTGTACTTTAGTAGGTGCTGCTTTTTTTTGTCTGTTTCTTTCGTGTTTGTAAGATGCTTTTGGCTTTGTTTTTGTTTCTCTTTTTGGTAGCAATAAAATTTACCATTATAAAAAAAAAATTTCTTGGAGGAGTTTCACGAAAAAGGAAAGTTAACAAAGGGCATAGGAGCTTCTTTCATAGCTCTTATTCCGAAAAAGGAAGGGGATATCGGTGTAAAGGACTTCAGGCCCATTAGTTTGATCGGTAGTGTCACAAGATCCTAGCTAAGGTGTTGGCAACGAGGCTTCAGAAGATCTTGTCATGCATCATATCAGAAGAGCAAGGAGCTTTCATAAAAGGAAGACAAATTATGTATGGAGTCCTCACAGCAAGCAAGTGTGTCCATGCAAGAGACAAGGAAAGAAAACTAGGTTTGATATGCAAGCTAGATTTAGAAAAAGCTTTTGATAGAGTGGACCGGGGTTTCTTGCAATACCTTTTGCAGAGGATGGGATTCAGTCAAAAATGGAGGAATTGGATCAAGGAATGCATAGCTTCAGCTTCGTTCTCTATCATGAAAAAGCTTCTTTCATGCTTAAAGAAGGTTGAGGCAAGGAGATCCACTATCACCATTCCTATTTGTAACTATAGTTGAAGCATTAAACAGGATGGTGAAAGCAGCTGGAGCCCAAGGCCTCATAACGGGATTCAAAGTGGCTGCCACTGCCCCATCAGTACCCCTCCTACAGTTTGCCGACGACTCCCTCATCTTTTGTGAAGCGTCTGAGGACCAAATTAAAAATGCAAAAGCTATCATTTTCTACTTCGAAGCGGTTTCAGGATTAAAAATAAACTTCTTCAAGAGCCAGTTGATTGGGATAAAAGTAGAGGATTCGACAATATGCCATCTTGCAGTTGTCCTTGGCCGCAAAGTGGGAACTTTCCCAGTCAACTACTTGGGCCTTCCCCTATGCTTAGGGGCGACAAAGAAATCGGAATGGAATCCGGTGGTTGAGAGGATGGAAATGAAACTCTCTACTTGGTTGGAAAGCCACACCCCTTTCTATGGGAGGCAAGATATAACCCTTGTAAAAGCAGCAATGACCAATCTACACTTTATTACTTTTCAATTCTAAAATGCCCAATATCAATGATCAACGGGACGGAGAAGCTGCAAAGGATCATTCTTTGGCAAGGGAGGTGTGAAGCAAGAAAATTCCACCTAGTGGATTGGTCTTCGGTACGCTCATCAAAGCTAGAAGGAGGATTGGGTATCAAATCCCTAAAGAGGAATGAATGAAGCATTGTTGGGGAAATGGCTTTGGAGGTTGGGAGACAAATCAGAAGGCCTATGGAGGAAGGTTGTTGGCCAAATACGGCAATCAAAGGGATGGATGGGAGATCAAAGACAACAGGTATAGATTCTCACCGATATGGAAAGGGATAACTTCTGTGAAGGAGAAGTTTATACAAAACATAAAATATCAAGTTTGTTCGGGGGAGAAGATTCTCTTTTGCAAAGACACATGGATAGGGGAGATGCCGCTGGCCAAGCAATTCTCAGATCTGTTTTATTGCGTTTTGATAAAGGAAGCAAATGTCAAAAGCTATTTTGGTAAAGCCAACAATAACGAGGCCATATGGAGCCCCATATTCCGAAGAAATCTGAGGGACATTGAGGAAAAGCAGTTTGTGTCCCTACTAAACCTTCTTTCAAACATGCTTATCTCGGAAGAAGGGGAGGATAACAGGATCTGGATAGCATCAAAAGATAGCTCTTTCTCCGTATCATCATTCTACTCAGCCATTTCCAAAAGGATAGAGAGGAGATGCCAAATAAAGAACATTTGGAAGCTCAAGGCCCCAGCAAGAATTGTGGTGTTTGGCTAGTTAGTTCTCCGAGGACGGATCCTCACGATGGACAACCTTAAACGAAGAGGGAAGATTGTGGTCAATGCATGCCCCATGTGTTTGGAAAATGAGGAAACAATTGACCACCTACTACTACTGCAGTGTAACATTGCTGTGAAGATTTGGAACATTGTAATTATTGGTTTGGCTGCAGCTGAGTCTTCCCAAAGCATGTTCAAGACTTGTACATGGCCTGGAGATCTCCAATTGGGTCACAATAGGGGAAGGAGCTGTGGAAGCTCACCTTTCTTGCAGTAATTTGGCAAATATAGAAGGAAAGGAATGCGAGATGTTTTGAGGGAGCCGGCACTAATGGAGACTTGATTTGTGGAAAGATTAAATTTTCCATGGCTCAATGGGTGTCAATAAACCCCATTTTCAAAGCCTATACTTTAGACCAAATCATGATCAAACGGAGCAAGGTGGCTGTCCTATAGTAATGTTTTGGGGTTTGTGACTGTCCTGTTAGTAATAATTGGGGTCATTCTAGGTTGTTTTTGTAGAGTCCGGATCCAAACAGGGAAGCCCTGTTTCGACCTATGAGGGAGGGGGTGACACATGGGAGGATGATGTCAAATCAGCTGACTCATCTCCTACAATGAAAAAAAAAAAAAAAAAAGGCACCACCTCCCATGTGTCACCCCCTCATAGGTCCGAACAAGGCTTCCCCGTTTGGTCCAAACAGGGATCCGGATTCATTTTTGTAGGGTTTATCCCCTTTGTTTCATGCTTTCAGGGGGTCCACTGTACTGTTCTTTTCTCAATACAAATATATTGTACTGTTTTGCACCTAAATGAATTTAACTATTAAATAAAATTACCAATAGAACCCAGCGTAATAGCTCTTCAAGGGATGCATGCCAAAGACACAATAATAACTAACCAAACTACACAAATGATATACATTAAAAAAAAAAAAAAAAAAAAAAACCAACCTAAGACAACCCCAATCTCACCATCATCAATTAATCAAGAAAGACAAAAGGACTGCCCACCAACATCCACCAAAACCCTATATTCCACTCCAACAACAAAACAAGAGAGAAAAATTAAAAGCAGAATCAAAGATCACAGACTTAACAACACTTCCAAGAAAAGATCTAACACAAATTTGCCTAATACTACATTAAGAGATCAAGAACAAACCCTAGAAAAAAGAAACTCAAATCTAATTTCAGCAAAAACCCATGGCCATCATAAACCAAGAAACACAAATAAGCCCAGCAACGTCCACCAAAAATCTAAGTTCCATTCAACTACCAAAAACCCATCAAGAAAACCTAGAAACAGACTGAAAAATTACGAATCATACCTATTAAACACTCACCCAGGACTTCTTTCTGCAGACCCACGTTAAGAGACTAGATACAAACCTTTCAAAAAAAAAACCCAGTCTAATTCCACAAACAAAAACTCATCATCGTCAACACAAAAACGGCCAACGTCAATCCACCGAAACCCTAAATTCATTCAATTATAATAACAGATCAACCAAACCAAGAACACCCCAGAAAAAGAAATCAAAGATTAGGTACAAACCCTTTAAAAAAAACCCAATCTTGTTTCAAATTTTAACAACAACCCATCATCATCACAAATCAAGAAACACAAGGCCCCCAAATTCAATCAAACCAACACCCACCCAGAATCATAAACTAAATAAAAAGGGATCCATTACCAGGATGGGAAGCACGGCCTGATCGACCTTGACGAACTCTGCATCCCAGGCCCTCCGTGGACCGATCATCTTCTTGCAGTCCTCGATGACCTTGGCGAGGATCTTTCCAGTGACGTTGGAGAGAGGGATAACATTGTCGATGCGATCGTCTTCGATCATGCGTTTAATGGTCTGCGACTGCAGAGCGACCGCCTCATCGACGTCGAATGTCTCACCGTCCGAGCTCTTCAGAGTAATCTTTTTCGTGGGAGGCATGGAAGGAGTGAAAAAGAGAGAGATCGGTCGAGCGTAGAATAGGAAGAAGAAGAAAGTCAGAAACCCTAATTGCAGAGAGATTGGGATTTCGGAGAGGAGAAGAATTTTCGTTTCTATGCGCAAAAGAGAGTGCTAGCGTCCTAACTACGGTAAGCGTAGTTTGGTCTCTTACATAATTTTCCTTGCTTAATTGATCTGAGAGAGATTAATTCTGATGCTCGGCTTTAACCACAATATTTTTACCAAACAAAAAAAAAAAAGTTCCAGAAAATTGTTTATTTATTTATTTATTTTTTCTATAAGAGGGTTTCCAATTGAAGATTTTCATTTTTTTTTTTACAAGATTGTGTTAATCGCGATTTTTATCATATAGCCAATTGAACGGTGGAAGAAGCTCCAATTAATATAAATTATCTCAACACCTTCGAATGCCTATATGCTATCTATTTTAAACGGTTTGGTACTTGACCCACCTTGTGGGGTTCTGCACTTTAACCTAGGTTTACTCATTGTTAAATCCTCATGTTTTCAATTTAGGTGGGTGGGCCCCACTTTGGAGTTCTATCCACAAAAACCCACCGTTGAGGATACACATTATTTCTTTAAGCTAGCCATTTATCCACAAGAAAGGCCAGTTGTGGGATTCAATATCCTACATGGTCAATAGGTATTTGATATGGAGTTAAGATGGTAGATGCGGAAAGCATACTTTGAGAAAAAGATTCTCATAGCTTGTTCTGAAAGTTAATTTTAGCACATCTTGTTCTCTGACCCTTAACTTGATTGTAGCCTGGCGTTAGATCTATCTTAGAAAAGTGCATCATGCCTTGTAATTGGTCGAACAATTCATTTATTCTCAGCAGAGGGTGCTTATTCTTGATTCAATTGCCTATAATCTACGCATTCTCAACGAACGGTCCTTCTTGATGAAAAGAATCGGTGCTCCCCACGGCTAAATGATCAACAGCTCCAAGTGCAAGGCTGCGATGTAGTGATAACCCGTTCAGTCCAAGGTCGATCTATGGGGAGCGAAAAAGAAATAACTAACTCCTACCTGTCCTATGAAAAATAAAAAACTAGCTGAAATAAAATATATACAAACCCAATCTAATATACTTGAATTTAAATTAAATTACACCAGTTATAGCCTATTAAAAAGTCCTATTAAAAAAACCTAAGCTAAAAATCCTAAACTAATAAACTGCATCACTATAAGAAGAGTTAGAAAAACCGATTGCATAAAAAATATCAAAAAATCAGTAATTAAATAAATAAACATCAGAATGTGAATCATGTAGTTCTAGAGTCCGAATCAGTTGTTTCTTATATTAAAAATACGTACGGTGTCAATTTAAGTTCCTCCCGTTCGGATGAGCTAAGGTGTGTGTTTAAATTGTTATTTGATGAGAGATTTCACATGACTCAAGGCTCCAATCAAGTATTTTCATTACTATAATTAGCCCCTAAGCATTTGCTATATACAGGAAAAATAGCGAATTGCATAAATAAATTATAATGATGAGATCACCCCTCTATCTTCATCTTCTACTCTTAAAAAAATAAAATATAAGCCTCACAAGAAGAAAAAGAAGAAGAAGAAGGAGAGAGAGAGAGAAAGAAGAGGGGGTGGAAAGAGATTGGGAAGAGGGGAGAGTGAGTGTGGGATTTTTGGGACTAGATGGTATGGGCATGCAACCGCTTGGACTCCCTTTTATTATGTCTTAAATTTCTTGCTTCGCAAAAATTTGAATTTGGGTAGGTTCATTTCTTTTATTCTAAGTTGTAGTGTTTTTAGGAAATTTTTCTTTAAAATTTTGAATTTGCTTCTACCTTTGGTTTTTTGACTAGCTCCTTTTAATTTTAGGACTCTTCCTTGCTTGCAAATCTCCACACTTGGGCCCGCTTGATTTCTTGAAAAATTTCCAAAATCTGAATTTTTAAAACATTACAATGAAGCTGGGACCCACTTGGGCATGCAACTCATGGGAGAACCCATGTTGGACGTCCCTTCCATCTTGAAGTTATTTCTTGCTTGCTTTATTTTCTTTCTCCTCTCTTTCCTTCTCTAACTTTCCTTGCTTCTCAAGTATTTTGGATTCATTTTCTTCTTTATCTTTAATTTGAGTTTTGAGATTTCAAAAATCTTAAAATAAGTAAGGAATTTTGATTTTTTGAAAAAAAAAAAGGGACCACCATGGCCGCCCCTGCCTTGGGATTCATGCCTGATGCGAGATCCTGATTTTTAAATAAGGTCATTAGTCATTATTATCCTGTTTAGCCTAATGAGTCTTGATTAGTCATTTGATTTGAGATTTTTTATTCTAAATCCCTTTGTGATTTTTGATTTTTAGGGGACTTGCTAGTATTTTGAGTAATCCATAGGAGGCTTTATGCAAATTTTGGATAAACTTCACCTCTTAAGTGAAGTTCCAGCAGATTCTCCCTCTCTCTATCTCTCTCATCTCTCTCTGGCTCTCTCTCAAACAATCGACCAAGCCAGCCTCTCCCTCTCCAGCTCTCTTCCTCTCATCAGCTATCACCATCAATCCACCATCATCACCATCTCCTTTTTCATCTTCTTCCTTGTTCTTCTTTCTTGTTGGAGCTTTTGGAAGAGCTTTGTCAAGTGGGTTTGAGGGAATTCTTAGAGAAATCAGCAGTGACTAGCTCATCTCAGTTTTGAGGAAAGTTTCTGATATGTTAAACATGAATATATGTTTTGAATTAAGAAATTTATACTGAATTTCATATTATTTCAATTAATTTTTAGATTTTAACTCAGATGATGATTTAGTAGATTTACTTAGAAATTATATGTTTTGCTTAGATTAAATGTTGATTTAGAATATGTATCTCAGTGATTCAGAGAAGGATGAACTGGAACTAACCTCAAACAGAGAATCACAAAACTAGGATTCTTGAAATCCCAGTGTACCCGGTCGACCGGCCACACATGATTCGTAGTCAGTTGCAATTTCTGCAACTGTAACCCTTCTGTATCAAACTTTCTGTTGGAAGTAGGTGGGCCTCGTGGATAGATTTTCAAAACTTTTGACCCATTTGACTCAGGGGTCAAGTACCCATAATGCCATAAAACACCTCCAGGATGCAATTCCTCAATCTTATTAATCATGTACAGCAATAAAAACCTATCTAAAAGATAGAAATCAGCAGCACCATGCATTTAAAATAATCCACAAAAGAAGAAACAGATTACACCTTTGGAACCCGGTAGTACTCTAATGGAGAAAAAGACTTGCGAGTTGAAGAAACTCTTTCTTTGTAAGCAACTCAGGATCTCCAAGACCTCTTAGTCTTTCATGCTATGACCCGTATCAGATCTCTTCTCTAAAGGAGCTGGGTGGGATCTCCTAAAGAAAATAACTAGAAGCTCTTAAGGAAACTAGAAGAGAACTATAAAAGGAAGAGGAAAAAGAGCATGTGCAACTCTTGCACAAAAGGAGGGCTGGGTGTGGATCCAAGATTGTGTTGGACGTCCAGCCCTTTGCTCCTCTTTTTATAGCCCTTTTGCAACTCCTCTTACTAATAACTAATTAGAAGTTCTACTTCCAAAATAATTAGTAACTTTCTATTCCTACTATTACCACTATTAGAAGTCTCACTTGAAATATAAATAGTAACTTTCTAATTCTTTCCTTCTTGAGTTCAAGTAGGATTAGTATCTTTCTAATAACTTGGCTAGCGTGGGCACCACTAGGGATTCCATAGAAAGCTGGCTCCAACTGGGATACCGCGACCGCACATCTCATTTGCAATCCGGCCCACAGTTAATTGCAAATAACATCGCTATATAAATGCAATTGCACTCCGGTATTAGGAATAAATTACAATGAAGGCCCTAAACTTCCCGATTACCACAAGTAGGCCCCTCTATCAATATCCATGGATTAATTGGACTAAAACTGTCCCACCAATTTAAATCCACATCTTATTATCCTTGAAACCCAATTAATCACAGTGATCATCAATAACATCCAATTAACTCTTAATTGAGATGGGTGCGCACTTACTAATGACAAATCAATTAATTGGCACAAGGGGATAATTAAGATAAATTCCACCTTGACCATTGAATGTTCCCACAGTCCTACTACCACCTACCCAAGACACCGAGGTGTTGACATACAATTGGCCTCACTCAATGGTGACTCATAGCAAATGAATAGATAGAAATTTAAGTTTATCAATGTCTCAGGATTGAGAGCCTATTGCTAGGGAATTATGAGAGCAAATCTTAAACTCGAGACAATATTCCATAAAGTGCTTCTTATGGTCCTTCAATACATCCAATGTACCAGCACCGTGATCCAGAATCTTACATTTTGATGATTGAGACAAATCACATTATCTCATAGTGATCAAAGTGCTGCAACCTTGTCAGATGAGATGCCCAGTCTCATCACTGGTTGTGAAAATATTTAAGTATAAGATTTGCGACACATGTCTCCCGTGTGTAGATCTCATCCATACACATATATCACATCTAATATACTAATGGGATCCGGTTCAACTCATGAACCATTATGTCATATGTGTTGGTCATATGCATTAAGTAATAAAACACCATTCATCTTATGAAAGGAAAGCATGATATTATTGATAAATAAAGAAATTAATCAATTTATTACATCATCTGATAGATTAAGTCCATACAATCCAACAATTCCTTTGTACCAGGTGAACTGAATAATAACCAGGTTGACTATAATGTCGACCGGATACACTGTATTTTCCCAATTTGGCACCATGTTTGGACTTTATCAAAATCAATTTGCAAGATATTTCAGTTAAACTAGAATTAGAACTTGGGTAATTTTATCAGCAGCTAGTCATATTAGATATAGACTTTGGTGACATACTAAAAAGAATGATGGTATCTACACTAGTAATATGAGGTGAATCGTGACCACAAATCACCAACCACAAAGTGCAATCCAAAAAGTGATAGAAATTTGGTGCAGTCCACCTAAGAATGATATTAAATGTCACAAACCCACCCATGTTGGAAATGTGTGGGGCTGGGCCACCCAAATGGAAAGAAATGGCAGGACCCACCAAAATAATCAAAATGACGCTCAGAATTGTGGAGATATAGTTGGACTAACCTCGACAACATAAATATGGTGCACCCTGAGAGATAAAAATATCACAAGTGTCAAAATGATGAAAGCATGGTGAGACTACTTCAAATGATAGGAAATCCTATATTTTCTTGTTCTTGTTTGGTTAGGAGCAAATAAAAGGAAATAGAGAGAAATATAGAGAAAAATAAAGAGAAGCCATGGCAATGAATCTGGTTATATTTCATAACCTGCTTTTTCTCATCCAGCTCTAATTGAATCGGACAAAAAATTTGAGATTTTTTTTTTCTTTGGATATTTCTAAGGTCTTTGACCCAATAGGACTAATCTCCCAGGTGTCCCCCCGCTAAACCCACATTACCATTCAATGGGCAAATTTGGGCTGTTTTGAATGCAAGATGTGCAGAGCAAACCCACGCCTTATACTACGCCACTAACTCCCAAGTAAGTTTTTTCTGCATTAGATATGATTCAATATTCTTTAATTGTTGTTGAGGCTGTGTGCAAGCATCTAATGTTGTAGTGAATTTTCTCTTTATCTTAGAATTTTGCGGATGATTGTGAAAATTTATGAACTTGCTTACAAGTCAAGAGATTTTTTTTTCCTGTTTGATATTCAGAGGTTTATTGGGTAACATCAAATGCATCTCTATTTATATCATCTATTGCTGTGCTAATTGATGTATACCATTGAAATATGTTGTTTTCATATACATGGCAGTTTATTTGGTTAGCACGAACACTCTCTTTGTCCTTAGTGCATCTAGTGAGAAAGTTTAAGTATAAGATGACACTAGCATAGTATCGCGTATTGAGCATGAGTATGTTCATTGAAATCAAATATTCATACATTGGAAATAAGCATCGACTTAAACGATAGCCAAAATACGACGCACAATGGTATATTTTTAGAAAGAAAAAAAATATGACCACACTTATTTTTACAATTGAGAGTAGGTAAAGTAGAAAAAAAATATGAAAAGTGATGTAGAATACAATGAAAAAAATATGCAGAAATGTAATAGGAGATATGGACAGAAAAGAGTTTTTACCAAAACCAAAAGAGGAGAGTGGGGAATAGACATGGGTAATTATATGAGATAAAACAGGTGTTGCATGGGATAAGAAGTGGATAGTTAAAAGAGATAATGGAGGAGAGAAGAATAACTTAAGGTCAAAATTATAACCAACGGTCCAAATTAGATTTGAAAGGCTTGACTTTAATATAATATAATTGGATCAATGTTGGAAAATTAGAAAATAAAAAGAGAACAAATTTTTTTAAGTTTTTATGTGAAATAAAAAGATATTAAAATAAATTTAAATAATTCCTTTTACATTTAAAAATAGGTACTTTAATAAAAATAAAAATAAAAGAAAAACAATGACAACTCCCTGTAATAATAGATGGATGCTTGTTATTAGTGAAGTATGCCCAAAAGCATAAAGTCTAAGAACAAGTTTAAAAGATTCTCCCGGAAGTGCAACTTATCTGAAAATTTGGCTCAGGATAGATCGGAATGGAGAAATAGAATTCATGTAGCCGACGCCAACATAATTGGGACAAGGTTTTGATGATGATGAAACAAATAGTCTTATATCAGAGTAATCATGTTTTCAGTATCTCGTGCAGTAATATGGTCAAAATGGAAAGAATCATAGATATATGGAGAGGAAACAAAATTAAAGACATGCGGACCACAAAAATAAGGAAAAGATAAATGGGTTTTTGCTATCACATGGATCATTAGAAGAATAAAAACTTATTCATACATTGATACTTTATGTGTACATCATACCTTATACAAATCTGTTTTGTTCTCTTTTGCGAAACCATAGTATGATGTCTAACGTAAACTTTTAATGTTACCCAAGAGATTAGCCCTTCTACTGTAGGCATTATTTTTTTTCTCCCTTTGTATCTGAAAAAGAATTATGAGATACTAATGGTAATTATTTGAGCCGACAAAATTAACAATATTATCCGTGAAGGTATTGAACAATAATAGAGAAGTCAAGATTGTGAATTCCGGCATTTAGTTACAGCGTTGTTTTCTCACCTTATGATCATTTGTGTTTAACAATTTCCATGTGTTAACATTTGCACATGTGAACATGTGCTTTGATTTTTACATATGGAACATGTGCTTTGATTTTTACATATGGAAGTTAATGGTATGTAAAATGCAAAATGAGTTCTTTTCATTGAGTTTTATCCACACCTTATACCCTTAAATGTACACCTCCGTCCTTTCATTATCACCATGGCCCCCAAAGAACCCTATTTGAAAACCTATGATACTAGATACGGATACAAGTACAAACACGGATATGGAGACCAGAGTTAAGACTTTGCACTTTTGAAAACTTAGGATATAGCTATGAATACATGTCCTAGTTTTTCCTTTAGATTATCATGAATTAATGAGTTATCATTGTTAGCATTCCTTTCTAACAATTTTTTTTTTTATTATGTTGAGACGTAAGAAAATTAAACGAATTATATGAAATAATGGACTTGGTAAGTAGGATATTCTAAACTTGTGCACTTGCAATATCGGATATCGATACGAGAGTCATATCGGTCTGACATGAATATGTTGGGCTTGTACAAGCTATGATGCACAGATACGGCATTGATACGGCAAGGACATGTTGAGACACTACGGGGATAAGGATTTTACACATAAAAAGTAAAGTATTAGATACGATACGACACGATATGATATGTTGCCCATTTTGAAGTATCCGTGCATCGTAGTGTACAAGTCTCCGGGTATCACAATAAAAAACTGCAACATACCCCTCTAGGCTATAAAAAAAAAAAAGAAAAAACCACAAGCACACTCACACGTAATCTCTTCTTCCTCCCAACAAAAATATGCATTTATCAAATGAACCATATCTCTCTCTCTCTCTCTCTCTCTCTCTCTCCATTTAATAACTACAAATATCTCCCTTTGTTTTTTAGGCTTTTTGAAACCAGTATATCCCTATTATACTGTACAGTTCTTTTGAGCAATGAATTACAGTCACCATTTTAATAATAATATTAATAACTACAAATATCTGCTGCCAATTTTCAAGGTTTTGATGGGGCTCTTGATGGATTTTGTTGGGAGTTTGATGGGCTTTTCTTGGTGGTGTTGGTGAGGTTTTTGACAGCTTTAGATGAATCTCAGAATATATTGCAGTCTTAATTTGTTGTGATGATCTTTTTCAAGTCTGTCTATGTACAAATTTATCATTTTTTCTCTTGATTGCTGATTGTAGTTATTATTTAAGGATGTAGTGCTAAATTAGCTGTGAGAGAGAGTCTAACAGAAGACCATGTTGCTATGTTTGCTGATTGTCGGTATTGACTAATGCATGTAATTGTAATAGGGATTGTAGAATGCTTTCACATTTTCCAAGACCGATACTATATCACTACAACAGTTTACATATTTAGCCACAAATTATTTCGTCGCTAAAAGGCACAAGAACGTCGGTAAAAAACCTTTACCGACGAAAATATTTTCGTTGGCCAAACGTCGGTAAAAACTTGTGAACAAAACCTTTTACCGACGAATTTTTTTTCCGTCGGAAAAAATGTAATTTTTACCGACGATTTTTTGACTTTTACCGCCGTTTTAACGTCGTTCAAATTATTTTACTTTTCTAAATATTTAATATAACATTTACCGACGTTTGTTTTTCGTTGGCAAAATAAAATAGAAAAATAAATAAGAAATAAAATGCATTTACTGACTTTTTTTCATCTGCAAAATAAAATATAAAAAAAATAAAAAACAAAATACTTTTACTGACGTATTTTTTCGTCGGCAAAAGTAAATAGAAAAAATAAATAAAAAATAAAAATATTTTTACCGACGTTTTTTTTGTCGGTAAAATAAAAAATAAAAAAATAAAAAATAAATACTTTTACCGACGTTTTTTTTCCGTTGGCAAAATAAAATAGAAAAAATAAATAAAAAATAAAAATATTTTTACCGACATTTTTTTTTCGTTGGTAAAATAAAAAAGAAAAAATAAATACTTTTACCGACGTTTTTTTGACAGCAAAATAAAAATTAAAAAGAAAAATACTCTTACTGACGTTTTTCTTCGTCTGCAAAAGAAAAAATTAAAAATTAAAAAACTATAACCGGCATTTTTTTTTCGTCGGTAAAAAATGTTTTACTTATTTTTTTTTTTTTATTTTGTCGACAAAAAAAAAAACGTCGGTAAAAGTATTTAATTTTTTTATTTTTTATTTTCCCGACGAGAAAAAAACATTGGTAAAAGTATTTTATTTTATTTTTTAAATATGATATTTGTTTTTCAATATAATTTTCCTATAAACTTATTTATACACCTAAATAAAAAAATAAACATGTTCGTGTACCTATATTCAATATAAAAAATGCATGCAAACAAAAGTTGCTAAATAAACAAAAAACCATCGCCATTTTTCATTAAATCATTCATCTCATTAAACAAATATTACAATCAATAATGATACAGTCCCATATAAATGTCCAATGTACATATACAAATAAACTAAAAAGAATAAAACACCCCACAATTCTGCAATCGACCCAAAGCATCCATCAATCTGCAATGACAAAAACAACATTAGAATCTTTTCAATGAATAAAATTATAAATGAAAGATAAACAAGTATATATATAAATCTTTTCCTAAGTATTTAGGCAGCCTATGTGTTGAGAATCAGGCGGATTTTGCGTCTAAATTCGTTAACCAGAAGTCCAATTCATTAACCGACAATTCCTATAAGTTACTTTGGCCTTGAACAAGGTACCCATGCAAGTTTCTGGGCTGTTCGATGGCCATTTCCCGTTTTTGATCTCCAACGGCCTATTTTCGAGACCAAGTGTTAAGAATCCAACGTTTTTAGGTCTAATTCATTAACCGTGAGTCCAATTTACAAGCCGTCAGTTCCTGTAAGTTAATTTTGCCTCGAGCGAGGTGCTCGTGTTGGTTTTCAATTTTTCCGAGGGTCGTTTTCCCATTTTGGATCCCTGGCGGGTCGTCTTCGAACCTGTGTTGGAAAATCCGATGTTTTCACTTCTAAATCACTAATTGGAAGTGTTATTTGTGAACCGTCAGTTCCTATAAGTCGCTTTACCCTCGAGTGGAGTGCTCGTGCCGGTTTCCGAAATTTCCGAGGGCCGTTTCCTGTTCCAGACCTCCGGCGGGCCGTTTTCGAGCCTAAGTGTTAGAAAATCCGATGTTTTTACTTCTAAATCTCCAACCGGGAGTCCTATTTGCGAACCGTTAGATCCTACAAGTCACTCTACCCTCGAGCCAAGTGTTCGTGCCGGTTTTCGATTTTTCCAGGTGCCGGTTCCCGTTCCGGACACTCGGCGGGCTGTTTTCAAGCTTAAGTGTTGGAAAATCCGATGTTTTCGCTTCTAAATCTCCAACCGGGAGTCCTATTTGCGAACCGTCAGTTCCTACAAGCAGCAAACCCAGGAGAGCACTAGTGGAATGGAAAGATGAGAGAAGAAAAGGGGAAATTTTAGGGTCCGGATTATCTGTGGCTTCTCCACACATGGGACTTGGGAGTAAGATCCTTTAGTGAACCGTTTTGTATTTTTTGTTTATGGTCAGGGGTCCATGAGAATTATTTGCAGGGAAGATTTCCCAATCGGATCTATTTGGTTTTCTTTTGTGTCCGGATTCTGGTGTTTTTGCTTTTCTATTTCTGATTTGGCTGGCTTGTCAATACAACACTCTTCTACTTTTAGCCTTAGGCCAAAAATACCTAGGCATCTTGTTAAGAGAATTAGAGTATCTGTGACTGTTACATTTCTTGGCTGTCTGTATAAGAGAGAGATACCAACTCTCATCTGATGATAAGATTATAATCTTGTCACTAAGCCTAACCGTGGAAATGTTCAATTGATGGCCCACATGGACAACTAGAGGAAATTAAACAATTTGTTCATATTCAAACACAATCCAACCAACCAAATCAAGATCTTGTGGCGTATGGTTTTATACATGGTGATGCCAATTGCCAACCAGAAGACCTGGTCCAGATTCCCAATTACAGATCAGCCTGATCGGCGTGCAAAGTCTCCTGTAGAAGACCTTGCTACATAATTGCATGATGAAAGGAAGTACTTGCTTCCTTGATGGCTGATTAAATCGGGAAAATCCTGAAATATCCTACCATGATTGACATAAAAAATTACTTTATTTGTCACCCCCACCCACCCAACCACAAACCAAAAAAAAAAAAAAGAACTGTAGAAGACCTTAAACAGATAATGACAGATAGGTTGGCATGTTTATTCTCAGTTCTCACCAGCATCAGGAAGTCCATCCTTGCGTAAAACAAATGTTCTCTTCTTCTCATGGTCAAGAATGGCAATTTTGGTTGGTGTACTAACTTATACTTTGTCCACCTGTTATACACAGAAAACATAAAGGAGAATAATGCTAGTAACTTTCTTTCTCTTTTTTTCGTCTGAAATGTAGTAGCACTAGTAATTTAGAACCATGTTGGCAATCGTAACTTTCAAAACTCAAACTGAATACTCACTTCAGATTCAAATGTTAGTGCATCTCCCTGCTCAGTGAATCGCTCCCTGTTCTGTAGATTGTCTACATAGTCCAGAGTTTCCAATCCTTCCACCCGCACTTCACTGAATACAATCGAGTGAAAAATTAGACGTCAAAATTCCACAAACATGGGTCTGTATGTATTGTATCTCATCATGAGAGCATCCACCTAGGAGCTTCCAGCAAAAAAGATGTATAAAGTTAATCTGATTTCCTAACCCATAAAACACCAAATCGGTTGGATTTGTTAAATAACTAGAGCAAGTTATCCATGCAATTATTTTAGGATATGGCCAATATGATGAAAAACGATTTTGCAATAGGTATTGGATCGTATTAATGCATCGCTCTCTTATTAACCAACAAATCTCCTGGTCATTTTTTTTCCTGTGGGTATGCCTCTGTTCCTGGTCATTTTTTCCTCTGGGTATGCATCTGTTCCTGGTCTTGCTTCCATCAATGGCTTATCCCTGCAACCTTCCTTTATTCCTTGCATAATTGATCGCTCAGCATTGTCATCACCAGCTCACTAATTCAGTGAAAAGTGAAAACTGGGAGAGGATTAATGAACAGCTGGCTATTATTTGCCTGCAGCTGCATGTCATTGCAGCTGAAATGTTTTTAACAGAGACACAGTTCATTTGCCCTCAAGGATGTCTATGGGTACCCACCTGAAGGGCCTATGGCTAAAAAAATTGGGATTGGGTCCTATTTTTGGGCCCTATGGGAAAGCAACCAGGTTAGAGTCCACAACTGACTCCTTGAAAATGGTTAAAACTTAAAACATCACCATGAATGAACCACCCATGATGGCTCCTTAAAGGTCGTTAAAGCTCAATGAGGGGTTTATTTCCTTATCCTTTAACCTCTCCAGTCCCCTCTTATTTTTGATGCAGACTGAAATAGCATACTAACGGATAATTATATTTGGTTCTTATTTATGGTTACATGACTTTATGGTATTTAAAGCTTACCTATAACTTCTTGTTTATTAACCACTTAATTATAATGCAAGATAAATGTTGGTACATTCAAGGCTCTGTCTAGAGAGTAAAGAATAGAAACAGGCAATAATACTGTGATACAGGTAAGAAATCTGCATAGTAAGAACTTGACTTTAAGAGAAAAAGGTTTAGGGTAAAGAGAAAAAGGTTTAGGGCATCCTCAATGCTCTCCTCCACTTGAGTGGAAAAAAAGTTATCTTTTATTTTCTCCCTTTTAATGAATTAGAGATCTTGTGGTTGCTGATGATATTGCGGATACTCCAGTAAAAAAATGCAGGTGGAAGAGAGAAAAACCCCATACGCCTCCAATTATCTTCCCTATCTAGCTCTGCCCCAGCACTTCTACCTCATCTATTTTGACCCTTCGTACATAGTTTTGCTTTAGTTCATCAATAATGATTTATCACTGATAATCAATACTAATGCGAAATAATCAAATCCTCCACTTCACTCTATGGGCCCACTGCTGGATTATTAGATCACATGCTAGGTGATGACCCAAATCATTTCGACCAGGGTGCTATGAACCACTGGACTAAATCCTTCCATGGCATGAATCAGCCCAAATGGTCAATATCATGAATGCCACCCAAAATCCATGATAATCAGGCCCATCACTTAACTTGGGGAAAGGACAGGATAGAACTATTCGTAGGAGTGAATCATGCTCTTGCTTCATTATTCAAACAATTTTTAATATCAATGAGATCCAAGAGAGGAATGGATTGAACCATTCATGGAGAGGAATCATGCCCTCATCGCATGATCGAATACAATATTTAATATCAACAGGTTGTTCCATCGTCATGGTATTATGTCAATGAAATAGAAAGAGCACTTTTTTGTATCAAATAAAGTAATAAACCCATCTTCCATCATCAAAGATACCAGACAGAGAGTACTTCCGGCAGGCATTAATGAAGCTCATCAAGAACTAATTCGCGCGCACACCTGATATCAGAAACGGAGAAATATGTATGATAGGCAAATGTGAAATTGAATGGTTTTGAATCAGTATTTCGGATGCGAGATGTCAGCATCAGATCTCCACCAGGCCCCAGTGCTACCCTTAGACGAAACTCAAAGCTGCAGAACAACATACCACGTATTCAGCCAAACTATAAATTTTTTTTCCGATAAAATTTGAGCACCATCAATCATGAAGTAATCTAAGAAAATAGAAATTTAACATGTGCTAAACATTAAAGTGTTACGGCTTCCAAAACAAAATGGTCTGCATTCACTACTCAGGATACCTGTGAGGCCATATCTTGCCATCCTCCTCAGATGGCTTGAGAAGCAAGTCCACAAAAGTCTTGTTGGAGCTGCTTTTAGGAAAAGGTGGTGGGTTAGTGTCTATGGACCAAAACCTGTTCCTTGCAAACCCATGTTGTTCAAGAACTCCCTGACTTGAAAACTGCAGTTTCAAAGTAATTTCGATTATGCCACATTAATATAGTCAGAGTACAGTAATACTCCAAGAACAAAAGAACAAGCATTAAAAAACAAAGACGTACTTGAGGAAAGCATATTGGAATCCCACCACGTATAGCCTTTGGAGGCTTGAAAGTAGCCTACACAAGAAATGCACCTTTTATACTAGGTTCCTAGTATAAAATGCCAACTACCTTTTTTTTTTTGAATGGCAAAATGCCAACTACCTGGTTTACAAATTTCATAAACACTAGGTATCTATTTCTTCCTTACATGGATAAACTAAAAGGCCACCACAGTTTTCTTCAGAGTAGTTTTGTTGCCACCAAATTATTTTATGATTGATGGTAGGAAAAAAGTTTAGCACGAAAACAAAAAACGAAATGCAGGCAGCACAATAGTTCTAGTTTAAATGAATGTTACTCATAAGATTACTGAGATCTTTAAAAGTGCAATGCGTAGGATATCCAGGAAACTTCTTTTAAACGGTAAGAATAATATATAACCTCATTATCTGGTATGCAACAGACCCTCTGTCAAATATATGCTATAAAAATATTATAAATTTATAATTCAGGTAGTTGCAAGAAACAGCTGGTAACCCAGTACTCACAAACTTTGTTTTTCAGCGACAGCCCATAATGTTTTCTGAACATTAATTTAAAGAAGCTTCCCATGTATAACGCAGAGACCATTCACAAACAAAACTGAATAACTAAAAACATCTGAAACAAACGTGTTTGCAATCTGAGGAAAAAAGAATAAAGTAGATTTTACCTTCTTCTGAAGATCCACCAAATAGCTCCCAAAGAGATCCTCATGGTCTCTTTCTCGTTCAACTGCAGTAAACTGCTCATCGTCCTCAAACAGAAGTACAGCTTTGCTGAAAAAAGCAACATTTAATTAGAAAATCTGAATGACATTATCAAATTAGCTGGCACCATGAGATTATAATCCTTAGAGCAGCGAAAGAACATAAACCTCCATCGGGTGGTTGACGAAAGCTCCTTGCACTCCTGCATGCAACAATGATGAATAAGAGCAAGTTATATCTGATGAAGATGAGATTCATGAAATTTTCATATCAGCAATTCAGCATATTTGTAATGAAGATGATAAAGATATTCCCCCCTTTATATGCAAAGATGATAAAGAACTTCTCCATCAAAGTACACCTACCTCTAACATTTTGGTAAAGTCCTCTCGTGCCCTTTTCTGTTTAATACGCCTCTCCTCAGCCTCCTGTTTTTTTCTTTGCCCTAGGTACTGAAACAGTCAAAAGTGAGTCAATTACAAGATTTAAACAATCAACCACCAAGGACAAAAAAAAAAAAGTGTATTCTTCTTGGTTAAATGCAAGAAATATCCTACAACTTAATATAAACTTATTTAGTGAGTATAATGTATCATGTTTCTGTATCAGGGAGGGAGGGAGAGACCTGAATAAGGAAACCTGAACAAGATTGGACGTCCACCACATATAGGGAGAATCAATGAGAAACTTCCTGAAAAGTCCAGCCCAACTATATCCAAGCATCTGACATTCCCTTGAAATAAAATCAGCACATTTTCTATGAAATTAGAATTTTCACGAAGTCTCATTAAATAAATGTTGTTGAATGTTTGTCCATATTGCAAATCCTATTTGTTTGAGTTGCCCAATCAATGCACGAGGAGACCCATCGGCTAAATTGCCCAAAATGATGGATGGAAGTCATGGAACAATTTTTCAATGATTCAAAATGACTATATACTGCTTCAAAATGACTCTAGCCATAAAAAAAAACTTTTACTTCATGAAATGCAAGTAATTAAACTGATTACTTTTATCAAAGAGAATAATTTCATCATGATCTACTAACCAAAGGGTCGCATCATGATCTCCAGTAGCTGTGCCATCACCAGCAGAAGTGGTCCCTCTTGTGATGTCGAAATAGCTGGTCGGATCTATCCCTGCCGCAGCTGCCAACTGTTCAACGAGGGCCTCAAGTGCACGTGTCCTGTCCTGCTCAGCCTACCTCCTAGCCTGCTCAACTAGCTACTCCTACAGGGCGATCACCTCAAGATCCGGTGCCCGAGACTGTGTGGAAGATGAAGAGGTCCTCGTGTATATCCCATACCCATTTAAGTATCCCGACCTCAATCCAAGCACATCAACAACAATCTGTTCCTCAGTCATCGGAGCTGTGACAGAGGGCTACGACTGCTCCTCAGTCCGCTGCACCAAGGCCTCCTGCCATTTAGAGAAAAAAAGGGATTTTAGAATGCTTTTATGGCATTATTGATCATAATTGATTTATTAGCAAACGTACATGTCTCTGTTGAGCCACCTCATTTACCCACTCATTACTCTTTTGCTTGTAGTGGGTGTCGTGGAAGAACTGAGTAATAGGCGGCGCTTGACCAGCATTCTGTGCCGTCTATCATTTGAAATAGCTTTGTATTAGATATGAACCTAGCTACATATTGATAAATTAATAAACTTAATCAAGTTTCTTCATATGAATATAATTAGTACCATCAGAGACATCCTCGATGCAAATGACCTGGAGCCACTAGTATGATTATATGGCAGCTTTGGCTTGACTCTGGAGCTTTTTTCAACTTCGCCTACATAGAAAAGCAATAATACAATAGCAGTCATTTATAAAATCATTACTAATAGAATTACGTTGGAATATAATTAATTGTTGTAGATAACATCCCAAAGTTACCTTCCAGGCTGGTGATTTCCAGCACTGCGAGACCATCAACTGCCAGTCAGCTGGATCACAACATTCTGCCGGGTGGTCCTGGGTTGGGGAACCCCCTGCTCCAACAGCTCAAGATAGGGACAATGCAACTCATACTTCCAACTCTTATACAAAACCCCGCATTGGCGGTCAACGTCTACCCTGACCTGCATATCGCCCTCGTAGTCCCCGATATAAAAAATTTGCTGCAATTAGGGGAGAGCCATATAAAGATTAGTAGCTATGTACTCCGCACTAAATCGGTTCTGATAATGTAATATCCAACTCCTGTCCATATCTGACCTAATCACAAGTAATTAGAAATTACAAATTAGAAATAGAAGAAATTACAAATTAGAAATAGAATCTGCTCACCAACATTGAATAGATTGAATGTGTTTATGAGGTCCAGCTCATTGGGCCTACTTCAATTCTGTTTTCCAATGAAGATAAATATGTTATTTATCTTAGAAGTCTTCAATTCATAACAAGATCAATATCTTGTGTTTCCAGTTTTCCTCTCACTTCACTGAACAGAGCCTTTACAATATCAAACAAGCCAAACAATTAGAAATTACAAATTAGAAATAGAAGAAATCACAAATTAGAAATAGAATCTGCTCACCAACATTGAATAGATTGAATGTGTTTATCAGGTCCAGCTCATTGGGCCTATAGATTGAATGTGTTTATGAGGTCCAGCTCATTGGGCCTACTTCAATTCTGTTTTCCAATGAAGATAAATATGTTATTTATCTTAGAAGTCTTCAATTCATAACAAGATTAATATCTTGTGTTTCCAGTTTTCCTCTCACTTCACTGAATAGAGCCTCAAGATTAATATCTTGTGTTTCCAGTTTTCCTCTCACTTCACTGAATAGAGCCTTTACAATATCAAACAAGCCAAACATAACACATGTTGCATAAAAAAAACACAAAAACAATCTCATTAACATTATATGGCTATATATGCTAAGTAAAGCTTGCATTTAAAAAATTTGGTTCAGGCAACTACAAATGAACACCTCTTATACTGCATCCACTTATCATAATGGTTAGTATCAACTTATTCTCATTGGTATTGGTCAGTTTGATCGTCAAATCTGTGGTCTTCTAAGGATGTACACTATTTTTATTTTTATTTTTCATGAGGATCTTTGTTGATGTACACTATTTTTATTTTTATTTTTCATGAGGATCTTTGTTGATAAACAAGCTGACCCATCAATACACTATTTTTTTTATAATTTTCCAATAAGATGGCCTCACTGATGAAAAAACTTAACACCTCTTTTAATCATTTGTTAATCATCTTCACCAATCAACTGACTTCATCATCCCTATCACCCTTCTTTCCTCTCACCCATGAACCCACTTACTCATCAAACACCATTCCGAAACCAACCCATTTGAAGTGTATGCCAGCCTCCAAACTCAAAAACCAAGCACACCGCCTTTCATCTAAATCCAATTCATCTCTCTGCCCATCAACTCACTACCATCAAAACAAAAGTTTTTGCTCCAAGACTACCAAAACAATCAAAGGCAGATTACTAGTAGAACCCCACCAAAAAAAAAAAAAATTGAAATAGAATAAAATGAAGTACTGATGAAAAGAAAAAACAGAGAGTAACAATAAGAAATGGAACCTATTAACCACGAAAATTCCAAACAGAAGCTGCAAATACCCATATCAGATAGAAACGAAGAGAGAAGAGATGAGAAAGTTACTCTACCTGCAGAGAGGGGAGAGATGCAAAGGCAGCAACGGCAAAGAGGGGAGAGATGCAAAGGCAGCAACGACAGAGAGGGTCCAAGCAGAGGCAGCGGCGCGAGAGAGGGAGACCGTTTTCGAGCAATGATCGGTTTTGGGCAGAGTGAGATAGAGAGCAGAGAGAGCGAGAGAGAGAGAGAGAGAGAAAGAGCAGAGAGCGAGAGAGAGAAAGCAAAGAGATCGAACGAGAGTGAGCGAGAGACAGAGAGAGTAGAGAGAACGAGCGAGAGAGAGCACAGAGAGATCGAGCGAGAAAATAGCAGAGAGAGAGAGAGAGAGAGAGAGAGAGAGAGAGAGAGATAAAAGAGGGCTTTTGGTGGGAGGCGGGAGAGGGAAAAAAGTAGATTTACAGACATTTATATTTCGTCACAAAAAACGAATTTTCGTCAGTACAAATTATATTATTTAATTATTTAAAACTAAGTAAAAAGTCAACAACCATTACCGACGTTTTATATTAAACGTCGGTAATAAATTTTCCGACGCTAATTTTCGTCGGTAAGAAGAAAATTCGTCGGTAAAGGCCTAGAAAAAAAAAAAACACTTTTACCGATGAAAAAAATTTTGGAAAAACCAAGGAAATGTCGCTAAAAGTCTATTTTACAGGTGTTTTTTTATTCGTCGGTAATAATCTCTGATTTTAAATGAAGTTAATTCCAAGATTGAACTTTGCAAATTTTGCCGACGTTTTTTTTTTGTAAACTGTCGCTGAAAGTCAACCTTTTAGCGACGTTTTATAGAAAACGTATGTAAAAGATAAATTTTCACCGACGAAATTATATACGTCGGTAAATAACACTCTTTATCGACGGTAAATAACACTCTTTATCGACGAATTTATAAAAACGTCAGTAAAAGTGCAAGTTGTTGTAGTGTATGTTGCTTTGACATTGATTGAAGCAACCATGAGCGAATAGAATCTAGGAGAAATAGCTGAGAAGGCAACATGAAGCTTTCGTGATCATCAACAGCCTAATCGATACCACTGAGAGAGAGAGAGAGAGAGAGAGAGAGAGAGAGAGAGAGTCCTATACTGTTAATTGGTATTTGGTACTATTGATGGGGCCTTTTTCATTCATATATGTATTTATCAGTTGCCTGGGCTCTTATATGGTTTTTAGGGATGTGCTGTGTATTGATTTTAGAAAGATAGGTGCTTAATGAAAGCAATGTACCTAGAGATTTAATTGAGTTGGTTTAAAATAAAACGAGTGTCTCAAGAGGTTATATTGAAATCATTAAAGACATGTATGAAAGAGTGGTAACGAGTGTGAGAACTAGAGTTTTAAAACTTGCCCGCGTCCGATGCAACTGGATCGGACTCATCCATGGCTAAGTCACTTCTAAACTATGATACCTGGTTACTTGTACAAGCCCAACGTATATACGGCACCTGTATTGGTACCTGATACTGCGCCTATACTTCTAGGGAATAAGTTTAACATATCCTACTTATAAAGTCCTTTATTTCATATAGTTCTTTTAGTATTTTTACTTCCCACAAAAAAATGCTAGAAAGGGACGAAATCAATGATAATTTCATTGATTCAAAATTGACCTAAAGAAAAGACTAGGATACCGGTATCCATATCCGTGAGGCATAAATATTACTTCCCAAAGATTAAACTAACATACTAACTAAGAAGAAGAAGAACTGGGACATGAAAGAAAACCCAAAACTGAAAATACCCGAAAAAGAGAATCAACAACAGAAGAAGGCAAGATGGGTTCGGATTTTGTGGCTTTATGGATTTACAAATTTGGGATCAGATTCAGGGATTACGATGTCTCTTCATTTCGGAAGAAAAAAAAAATAGATTTTAGTATATGGGCAGATGACTGGAGAGAGATATAGAGAGGAGAGTTTTACCAGAGAAGAGGCTTTGAGGAACACCACAGGTGGAAGAAAATCGAAGGCCAAACAGGTTTCGTTTGTTTACTTTTATTTTGTGCAATCTTGCATATACGTGGAGCCCATAAGCAAACACCCAGCATCCAAGTGTCCCACAAGCAATAGCTGTCATCTAAGTGGGTTCCACAAGAAGTCTTAGAAAACATCCACCCAAAGCAGGAGGGCAGCAGCTTAAAGCAGGAGACTAAACTGCAGCTTTTTATTTATGTTATATGGTATAGAAGTAAAATCACAAACAAATAATATCAGAAATCAATTTACAAATTCCAAAAACCAAATTAAATCTTACACGGTTTCAGAACAGAGTGTGACAATATAACAGAATAATCATTTAATAAAACTCAAATTTCAATTCAATGTAAACAGACAATATCTTACAACAAAACAAAGCACAGCAAAAAAAAAAAAAAAAGCAAAACCACAACATTTATACAATCTAAAGAGACAGCTAGTGGCTAAGTTAGTTTTCCCATACAGTTTCCAGCATCAACTTGAGCGAACAACCAATAGTGCCTTTGCCGGAGAGCAACCAAGCCAGATCTCGTCGTCACCATCTCATACCAAAATCTATGCTTCAAAGACAGATATATATATATATATATATAGCCAGATCTCGTCGTCACCATCTCATACCAAAATCTATGCTTCAAAGACAGATATATATATATATATATATAAAAAGATGACTTAGCACAAAAGAAAGATTTCCTCTCAAGGCAACCATGATGACTTTCGCACTATTGTTTTTCAAAAGGCCGTAAAATTTCAGCGACAAGCTTCGCTCTTTCTTTCTTTTTTTTTTTCTTTTGATTTTTTTTCCTTTTCAACGGTCCCCAACAATAGGCAGCCCTTTTCATATACCCAAATCAATGGTGTACCCAAATCAAAGCAACCATGATGGCTTTCGCACTACTGTTTTTCAAAAGGCCGTATTTTTTTTTTTTCTTTTCAATGGTCCCCAACAAAAGGCAGCCCTTTTCATGTACCCAAATCAAGGCAACCATGATGGCTTTCGCACTACTGTTTTTCAAAAGGTCATGACTTTTTTTCCTTTTCAACGGTCCCCAACAATAGACAGCCCTTTTCATGTACCCAAATCAAGGGTGTACCCAAATCAAGGCAACCATGATGGCTTTCGCACTACTGTTTTTTCAAAAGGCCGTGTGTTTTTTTTTTTTTTTCTTTTCAATGGTCCCCAACAATAGGCAGCCCTTTTCATATACCAAAATCAAGGCAACCATGACGGCTTTCGCACTATTGTTTTTCAAAAGGCCATGACTTTTTTTTCCTTTTTCAACGGTCCCCAACAATAGGCAGCCCTTTTCATGTACCCGAATCAAGGCAACCATGATGGCTTTCGCACTATTGTTTTTCAAAGGGCCGTGTTTGTTTTTTTTTTTTTTTCTTTTCAATGGTCCCCAACAATAGGCAACCCTTTTCATGTACCCAAATCAAGACAACTATGATGGCTTTCGCACTACTGTTTTTCAAATGGCCATGACTTTTTTTCCTTTTCAACGGTCCCCAACAATAGGCAGCCCTTTTCATGTACCCGAATCAAGGGTGTACCCAAATCAAGGCAACCATGATGGCTTTCGCACTATTGTTTTTTAAAAAGCCATGAAATTTCAGTGACAAGCTTCTCTTTCTTCTTTTTTCTTTTCTCTTGAATTTTTTTTCCTTTTCAACGGTCCCCAACAATAGGCAGCCCTTTTCATGTACCCGAATCAAGACAACCATAATGGCTTTCGCACTATTATTTTTCAGAAGGCCGTGATTTTTTTTTTCCTTTTCAATGGTCCCCAACAATAGGCAGCCCTTTTCATGAACCTGAATCAAAGGTGTACCCAAATCAAGGCGACGATGATGGCTTTCGCACGATGATGGCTTTCGCACTATTGTTTTTCAAAAAAAGGCCGTGATGGTTTTTCTTTTTTTTTCAAAAGGCCTTTTCCCCTTTTCAAAGGTCCCCAACAATAGGCAGCCCTTTTCATGTACCCGAATCAAGAGTGTACCCAAATCAAGGCAACCATGATGGCTTTTGCACTATTGTTTTTTAAAAGGCCGTGAAATTTCAGCGACAAGCTTTTCTCTTTCTTATTTTTTTTCTTTTCTCTCGAATTTTTTCTTTTCAACGGTCCCCAACAATAGGCAGCCATTTTCATGTACCCGACTTAATTCACTAATTTGTGGAAAAATCCACCCAGATGAACGAGGAAACCTATAAAACTAAGGTTTGGTTTTCCTTCATATATCCAATCAAGTAGTAAAAAGAATGGAAATCATTGTTTCACATTTAAAGCTTTTGAAAATGTATAGGAACTGTGTAATGTGAAATGATCAAAATTTATCAATTTTTCTAAAAGATTTCCGCAAACAAAAACTCTCTTTTGTCAAAATTTTGAAATTCAAAAATTCAAGCTATCTTCCGTTTATTGAAAATTATCTCAAAAAATTTCTTTCCCTTCAAAAAAATTAAAAAAGCCAAAGATAAACAGCAAAAATTCTAAAAAGAAATTTGAAAAACTTCCTAAATATAGAAAATAAAGAAAAAGATGTGAAATTTTTGTCTAAAAATAGGCAAGTGTGCTTGTCCCCACCCCCCAACCTATGATGAACATCCTCCTCATATTACGCATGCAATGCAAGAGAATATAAAATATGACGAATAAAAGTAGACAAGGGTAAAGTGAAGACACCAGAAAATGTGCATGCAATGCAAAAGAATATAAAACATGACGAATAAAAGTAGACAAGGGTAAAGTTAAGACAATGGAAAATGTGAAGCTTTTTCGAAACTTGTCAACAATTAGACAAAACCCACAATAACAAACAAAAATCAAAAGAAGTTACCCTACTGGCAACACAACTTGGAAGCGACCCAGATCCTACAAAAATTTTAGTTGTATGCCCATTGTTACAAAGCTTTGCTCGTTATTTGCGATGCCCATAGCTGTCCAAACCGTGCAATTACCCGATTAAATTAAATAATTCAACTTGAATTGCGAATTTTCTTTTTCAAATGGTGATATTTGCATTAAGTAGAGAGATGATGTGCATCAAAGGGCGTAAAAGCTCAGCATCAAAAGGACAAAATTACAAAACTACTATCGATCCGGTCTAAAAAGAAGATTCATACTTTAGAGTTTCCAGGTTAAGTCCTCTAAGTAACCAGGAAATGAAGGGGTTGGTTGGTCATTCAACCTCATTACATATGTTATGGTACCTCATGTCTTTAGTCAGTTTCTAGTTTTTGCATAATAAAAACAAAGAAAACATAAATAATAATTTAAAAAATGAAAACAACTCTGCATGATGAGAAACAATGATCCGTCACAAAATAATGTTCACACAAGACCCTATAGCAAGCCTAATTCCCAATAACCTTATAGAACTACCATTGAAGATATTAACTTAAAAGACCATAAAAGAAAAGGCATGCTACAAGTGAAACAGTCAGAGAACAAAGGGTAGTCCATAAATCAAAGGGATCTTGGATATTCAAAGACATGAAGTACAATAGGAGCACATTCGATACTAAAATGTCAGTATCTTGAGGGAGAACATCAAAATGAAGCCCAATCAAACAATAAACCACTAGGCGCCGGGCAGAAATTTGGGAGCATGCATAGGCAATCGTTAAATGAGACATGGCAGTAAAAAAGTGCTTGGATCACAAATTTTCAAGGGGAAAAAAAAAAAAACAAAAAACAAACTAGGTAGGATTACAAAAGTTGTCCAAAGAAAGACATTATTTAACCAACATGTTCTACTATGTGTCAATCATATAAAATCAATGCGAACTATATATCTTTTATTTTAAAATGTTTTAAAGCTAACAAATGAAGATGAATATCCTCTATAGACAAATGGCATGAGGAGACACCTATTGTAGAGTTTCCTCCATCATCTAGTTTTTCATTCACTCATCCGTCAAGTATGTTACAAAGAAACAAAAGAAAAAAAGAAAGAAAGGATCACACGGTTCAAGGTAGTTTTTTTTATATAATATTTAGCTAGAATATACATTGAAATCATTGAAGCCTTACCGCTACCACTTGTACCAACAATAGCAACACTACTTCCCGCTGATATAACATAAGATATTCCATTAAGTATCTTTCGCTCTATTAGGAATCTGAAATAAGAAAAGAAACAAAAGAAACTATGTTCACAAATTAATAAAACTTGAAACAGGGATAGAAATGGGAATGGAAGTATGATAAAAGCCTCAAATAAAGATAAGAAAAAATACACACTAAAGACTTTTAATTTTAAAAAGAAGCCCAAAATAAAATGTCCCACCAATATAAGATGAACTTTAGCAATAATACATAAAGCATCTAAACCAAAATAACAAACGCTTTTTAAAAGAATCAATTAGAAAAATTTAAATATGTGAATGAACATAAAGATGTCAAAAGTAACAACAAAAGAAATTAAGAAAATAAAAATTGTTAAACACCAAAATACCAGTCAGGGGAACTAATGTAGTAGTTACTCTATAGAATAGCCCGGCAACATACACAAATCTTACGTTTATACTACTAGGATCTAGTGTCTCCTAAAATGCAAAAACACATAAACAACAGTAAGCAAAGACAACCCAAAAAAAAAAAGGACCTTGCAGCACCGTTGGAAAATGCCCAACCACTAGGCCATGGGTTCTCGTTAAGCTACCAGTTAAAAAGAAGATATGATGATCCCAACCATGGACGTTTTCCACCTAAGCACGCTATGATGATCACAAGTTCTGTTCCTAACCCCAAAGTTGTAAAATGCATGTTCTTCATTAGTCCTATTCCTATCAGAGAGAATTTTAGAGCAAATAAAAAAAGAAAAAGAAGAAAATAAAAGACACTTGTTGTTGAAGTGCTTCTATCAATAGTCCATATGTATTACATTTATTAGATTAGTTTGCTTCTATTTAATTGATTGATTTAATATTTTATTAATTTAGTTAGATGTTATGATCTTGACCGTAGGATGAGTTAGATGGTTGAGATTTATTTTTATTTTTATTTTAATGATGAAGTTGAGATTTATTTTAGAGCTAGGTTTTCTCTATAAAAGCATTGTAAAGACCTTTTGTTGGTTAATGAATGATTAATGAAGGATTGTTGCTTTTGGCTACTTCTCCTGCATAAGGATCTGGTGAGAGACCATTGGGGTGCGAGGCCTTGCGTTGTGAGATCGCGAATCAGGTATCTTCTTCCCCTTCCCTCTTTCTTTTGATTAAGGTTTGCTGGTTTCACTTCCACTTTATCTCCTCCCATCAAAACAGCCCCTAGATTCATCTTCCCCATGTCCGCACAATGCCCTGTTGCTGAAAACCCAAGTCCCAAGGCTAATCTCCTTTTACCTAATGCAACCAGCCATCATCCACAACAGCCGAGTACCAAATATGACAAAGCCCAACTGTCCTATACCCATTTCAGCATAGCCCTAACACCTGTCACTCCCATTCCATTGCATTCCACATGTCTTAACTCCTCTAAACCCAATACCCAATAACTCTTCCATCAAACCTAATAGGAGACAGAGCTGTCAGACCTTGTTCCCTTGTTCCCAAACAAATACACAGTTGTTACAAGCCCTGTCCAACCACTAGAACACTGCCAGGCCATATCCAGCCCAACCGAACCCAGCCCAGTCCAGACAGGCCCGACCAAACCCAGCCCAGTCCAAACAGGCCCAACCAAACCCAGCCCAGTCCGGACAGGCCCAGCCCATTCTGAGCCCAGCTGAATCCGATTCATTTTTTTTAGGTTGAATTTTTTTGGACCCGTTTGTCAAATTCTCTAAGGGACAAGTGAATCTATTTGAAATTGATTGATCCCTAAGCTAGTGGAAAACTTTTCTTCCATTGCAACTCCCAATTCAGATTTGGGAGGTCCTCATTGTGGGATTGTAGCAAGGCTTAGAGTCACCTCTACCTCCCAACTTGAAATTCTACATAAAAGGTGCAATCTCAATTTCAGATTTTATGATTTTATTTGTGGATGTTAAGTGTTATCCTGATCTCATTGCATCATCTAGCTTAGCCTTGCACTGTCCTGTATCAACTTACCTTTAAAAGAAAATAAATAAATAAAAACACTACTAGAAAATAAGGCATTTGCGCTTGAGAAAGCGTGCAACCGCCACTGGCTTTAGCGACCGCCAATGGCGGTCGCTAAAACCGTTGTGGCGGTCGCTAAAGCCATCCTTTAATATCACCCCAGCCCATCTTTTTTTCCTCCTTCCCACTCGTTTTTCTGCTCTCCCGCCACACCTGCCACGCCACCGCCGGTGCCGCCGCCGGTTCTCCGTCTCCGTCTCCCTCTTCTTTTTTTTCCTCTCCCGCCTCCAAAATCCATGTTTTCCTCTCATTCTCGCTCTCTCTGCTCCTCTCACCCTACGCTCTCGCTCTCTCTGCTCTTCTCTCACTCTCGCGCTCTCTCTCTCTCTCTCGCGTGCTCTCTCTCGCTCTCTCGCTCGATCTCTCTGCTTTCTCTCTCTCTCTTGCTCTCTCGATCGATCTCTCTCTCTTCTCTCTCTCTCTCGCTCTCTGGATCTGCTCTTTCTCTCTTTCGCTCTCTCGATCTGCTCTTCTCTCTCTCTCTCTCTCTCTCTCTCTCTCTCTTGCTCTCTTTCCCTATCCCGCCGTCGCCCCCTTCTCTCTGGTATGCTCTCTCCTCTACTTCTCTATTTATTTTTTTTAGTTTGGGCAAAAAGGAAAAAAAAGGTATGCCCTAGCGATTCCTTATCTCTATTCTTTAATTTTTCATTTTTTTTTTTCTCCCTTAGGTTTGCAATCCATTTCTATTTGCTCACGATTTCTACAGCCATCTAAGGTATGATTTTTTTTTTTTTTAAATTTATGTAAATGTAGATTGTAAATGTGTTTTCATGCTTGCAGATTTTTTAGTTATTATTTTTTTGTGTGTGTTATGCCTGTTGTGATGGTGGTTGTGTGACAAAAGCAGCCCCAGTCATGAGCCACAGATCCCAACTAAGAGGCTTCAAGAAAATCCATGTCGTCTTTCTATTGTTATTTGCCAACACTAACATTGTCACTCCTGACTCTGTGTAAGGCAATGTGAAATCCACGTATTGAGAACGATTGGCTATGATTGTTAAATCGCCCACCACTGCATCAATATTCTGTTTTGCATTCCACCTCAAAAACAAGTCAACTTGGGAAATAACACTCATCTTTGTTTTTGTCAAAAAAGAAATACACATCTTTGCTGATAAGTTATATGACAAATGTAGCCATCAGAAGAAGGGCCAGGCCTTGATTTCTTCCATTTGGTGGGGGGGGGGTGGTGGTGGGGGTGGTGAGGGGGGGAGTCGTTTTTCTTTCTAATATTTTACTTTCCAAAGCCCATTCCATTTACAGAGCAAACTTTTAGAAAATGTCCTCAAGATTATTTTGATACTATCAAACTAGGTTTCTTGGTCGTCATTAAATTTCCGTTTAAGACAGTTCAACAGATCTCCAAACATTAGAATGCATTTGTTTTTAGTTTTTTTCAAATGTGCAAATATATGAGGACATTGACTAGAATAAGATTGGTGGTATCATCATACAAGTACACCTGTGCATATAGATGAACTACCATACTAGGGTAGTTTCTCATTGTCTTTTTATTTAATTTATTTATGGGAGGGGATGTATTTTTGAGATCTACATTGCAGAACACCCAGAAATATTCTTTGCTGGGTTTATTTAACATTCTTATCCAGTTTTTGGTAAATGAAAGCTTGCAAGATTTTATAACTGTATCACTATTTTTGGGAGGGACGTTGACTAGAACAAGATTTGTGGTGCCATCATGCACATACACCTGTGCATATAGATGAACTACCATACTAGGGTAGTTTCTCATTGTCTTTTTATTTAATTTATTTTCGGGAGGGGATGTATTTTTGAGATCTACATTGCAGAACACCCAGAAACATTCTTTGTTGGGTCTATTTAGCATTCTTATCCAGTTTTTGGTAAATGAAAGCTTGCAAGATTTTAACTGTATCACTATTTTCATGCACTCAACTCTTGTATTTATCCACATGGGTATCTGTGGTTGCGGGCTCAGGTTGATCTTGTGGGCCTCATTGAATGGAGTAGAAATTGGGACTTGCTTTGTAGCAATCATGGTGGTTCTTCTTTTTTTTTTTTGGGTTAAGACTCAAATTTCCTTTCATCCTACATTATTATGGGCAAGATATAGCTTAACCTGACTTCTCACAGTCTGGTGGAATACGATTCTCATCCATCATAGATTCACACACACTGCAACTGAATGCTTCCTTTCATGTTTCTGTGAATCTGAGAATATTTATATAATCATCATGTGGTTAGGAGCCTGAAGGAAAACAAAAAAGAGTTTGGTCTAACCAGCCATTTTGAAGACCCTTCATTTGGTGATATAAGAGATCCATGAGTTGGCATGGATATGTGAAGTTGTAGATGAGGTCTAGCAATATCGCTATCCAAATTAATGATGACTTCCATGATCATTTCATACACCAAGAGTTGGGTTGTCAATGCTACAGGGTCTAATTAAATATATGTATAATTTACATCATGGATTGATAGTTTCATGTTAGGTCTTCACAAAATAGTCCTCAAGAAATATTGAACTCACACTAAGGGTAAAAAAAAAATCTATGTAAGGAACCATAAAATAGTGAATATTGGTTTCTCTTTCAAAAGGAGCTTATAGACTAGGAGCCTAAATCATCTGTGGACCTGTATGGGTTTAAAAAAATATGAAATATGAAATATGATGATTGTGCCCTTATCCTGGTGAATCACTGTACCTTGCACCCCAGCCAATTTGTACATGATAAAGTAAGAACTAGAATGTGTTTGTTGATAACCATCTCATGTGAGGGATACCACAACTACTTGATTAATTGGCAATCTTCGAAGTCAATCATAGAACATTGACACACATGGCTTCATATTTTTGCCCCAAATTTGAATTTCCCTTCCACCTTAGTCTAGCATCCTTAGATATGATTTGCAAGAATGATGTGGTTAATTCACAGAATGGTTATTGAAATACACATTTGCGTTGTCATTGAATCGACTGAAAGGTTGTTTGAGGTATCTAGATAATTTGTACCAAATATAAAACTATTCCTAGAGGGGTCTGTTTAGAGTTACAGTAATCTTTCTTTTCCTAGGAGGTGTGAGTTGTGATGAGAGAGAAACCTCCCTTAAGGGCTTTAAGGCATTGTTTGGCAATTAGCAACCAAATGCTAGGGTGGTTTTTGAGGATGTCAGAAAACTAGAAAAGGTTGCTTTTAGAATAGCCACAATAGAAGACAGTTCAAGACTGTCACAAAAGAGAGGAGGGGTATACATAAGAAACATGGTTTAATTTATAATATCAATTGCCCATGACTTCAGAATTCAGATCAGAATTTTAAAATGGCCTTGAGAAAGAAACTTGGCACAGGCTATAAAACTAAGAACAACCCAAGTTCATATTTTTTTTTTTGTTCTCCCATTGCTGTTATATGCAATATGCCTTAATTATGATCTATCCAATACAAATGTGACATAGGGGAGATGCTCTTATGAGAGATATCTCTCACCTTATATCAGAGATAAGGTGGGGGCCCTCACATCCATATCTAATGCTAACAACTTAAATTTGAGGGTCCCTACCTTATCTCTCATATAAGGTGAGAGGTATCTCTCATAGGAGCATCTCCCTTATAGGATTGAATATTAAAAAGAAAATGCATAATAAAAAAGACTTTGAGGGCTTTAAAATAAAGGTCAGTGGTAAGACATACTCCCACCATGGGAGAGATGCCTATTTAATATTTCTGGTGAAGGTCTTCTTAGCGAGAAAAAAAAAAAAAAACACAGTAGTGTGGAAGGCACGTGCCCGGGATTGTTGGCACTTGTGACGGGGCCACTTGTGTCTAAATAAAAATTATAAAACCTATATTAAAAGTATAAAATAAAAAAACAATTGAGCAAATATATTTAAATAAAAAAATCCTGATATGTCTAGCATGTTTCTTTTGAGATTTGGACGTAATGAGTTCAACATGTTGCTTTTTTTTTCTTTTTGTTTTCCGAATTATGAATGTTGATATATATTTGTTATAATTGATATTTTGAACATTATTGTTGTGTTGAATATTGTGTTCTTCACTTATTGTTTTATTCATTTGCATGCATTAGTGAAACTTAGACCCGTTCGAGAATTGTGTACGACATTAGTTCAGTAAGCCTTGACGTGACGGACTGGGTCTTTGACTAGATTCGTTGCTCTTATGATGTACATTCGAACTTTGTCGTATGCAATTCTTGAATTGTCCAGTTTGGACAGTTTGGGAATGCAATTATCCATCTTATACTCAATAGCTCATGCAAGTCCGATGTTAGATAGAGTTTCGGTTGATGTCTCATTGTTCTCTGGGTACATACATGGGTACGACTGATGTTGTATCTGTGTCGTGTACTTGGAGAACCACGCGGGCATGCTGCCGAAATTTTGTCTGACTAGGGGACGAAGCATTCGAGTTGTTGAGTGCAAGTTGGATCGTGCATTCTCGAATCGGATAGGACCAACCACCCTGTAGTAAGTAGTTTGCAGTTTATGGATAGGTGACTTGCATGATGCATGGTACCTTGGGTTAATTGTACTTGCTCATTTTAGATTTCCACATAAACAGTTATCGAGATGGACAAGAGTTGGATTTATTTACCGAATAGGATGTCTAGGGAATACTTGGAGGGGATTAACCAGTTCATGGAATTTACCAATGGGTTTGACAATGAGTTCATAAGTTGTCCATGTAGAAAATGTACGAATCGGTATTATTACAGAATAGAGTTTGTCCGAGAGCATCTGATTGTGAATGGATTCTTCAAGCAGTACAAGAATTGGATAAGACATGGAGAAGAGTATGTTTCCTGTCGCATAGAGGAAAGAGATGAAACTGAGGTTGATGATATGTCAGAGACGGATCCGATGATTGCAATGCTAAATGATATCGCGTGCGGGTTGGCACCTGAATACACAAGCTGTGAGATTGAGGGGGCGGGTGGGAGTAATCCTCGCTCCGGTGCCGATGAAGAAGCCCTGAGATATTTTGAAATTCTAGACGATGCACAGACAGAATTGTATCATGGATGCAAGGACTTCAGTAAATTGTCCTTTATCGTGGAGCTGTTACATTTGAAGGCATTGAATCAGTGGTCTGACACGTCCTTCGATATGCTCCTCCAGTTGTTGCATCAAGTGCTCCCATCGGGCGTGAAACTTGCAGAGTCCTACTATTAGGATCGCAAGTTAACTGAAACTTTAGGCTTCACATATGAGACTTTGGATGCATGTCCGAACATTGCATGTTGTTTAGGAATGAGAATGCCCATCTTGATAAGTGCATCGTGTGTCAGACTTCGAGATGGAAGGAGGACGGGGTTGGACACAATCGTCAGAATAGTTCTACAAGTGTTACAAATCGTGGCAAACTTGTGGCAGCAAAGCACGTGAGATATTTCCCACTAAAGCCAATGTTGAAAAGGCTTTTTATGTCATCAAATATTTTTAAACTGATGAGATGGCATGCCGAGAATAGCAGGGACGATGGTAAGTTAACCCATCCAGCAGATTCCCAAGCGTGGAAAGACTTCGATCGAAGGAATCCAGACTTTGCCTTGGATTGTCGCAATGTGCGGCTTAGTTTGGCTGCAGATGGTTTTAGTCCATTCAAATTCATGACAGGGGCAAATCACAGCACGTGGCCAGTCATTTTGGTACCTTATAATCTCCCACCATGGATGTGTATGAAGCAACCTTTTCTGATCCTATCCACACTTATTGATGGACCAAGAGGATCAGGGGACAAGATTGATGTATATATGCAACCTTTGATTGATGAATTGAAGGAATTATGGGCTGATGGTCTGATGACATTTGATGCCGAAGGCAATGAAATGTTTAAACTGCGCGCCGCATTATTGTAGACAATCAACGACTTCCCTACGTACGCTAACTTGTCGGGTTGGAGCACAAAGGGAGAGTTTGCATGTCCTTGCTGAAATCAGGAGAAGAAGTCAACTTGGTTGAAGCACGGCAGAAAATGGGTATACACGGGTCATAGACATTTTCTACCTCCATTGCATAGGTTCAAGAGGGACAAAGTGTCATTTGATGGCACCCAAGAATATGGTCCAGCACCTCAAACAATGACGGGAGTTGAATTGTTGTCACAGCTCGAGCAGGAGCAAATACGCACTGTGTATGATTTTCAAGATTTATTGGCCCTCCCGCTGCCTTCTATTCCTGGTGCAAATAGAAGATGAAGTCATAATTGGAAGGAAAAATTTATTTTCTACGATTTACCATACTGGAAAGATAACTTACTCAGGCACAACTTAGATGTTATGCACATCGAGAAAAACGTCTGTGATAATATACTGTGGACCATTCTCGGTGTTCAGGGGAAGTCGGAGGATGGTGTCAATGCACGTCGTGACTTGGAAGAAATGGGTTTGAGAAAACCGTTGCACTTGCAACCGAGAGAGTCAAACAAGGCATACATGCCTCATGCGCAGTACGCGATGAGTAAAGATGAGAAAGATGTGTTCCTCTCTGTTCTAAAGGGTGTCAAGGTTCTTGACGGGTACTGTTTGAATAATGCTAAGCGCGTGAACATGAAAGAAAGAACATTACAGGGTTTGAAGAGTCATGACAATCATATTCTCATTCAACAGTTACTGCCTATCTCCATAAGGAATTGTTTGCCTAAGAATGTTGTAGCGTCGTTGATTGAATTTAGTAACTTCTTCAGACAACTGTGTTTTAGAGTTCACCGAATTGATGAGCTGAATGGTCTGCAAGAGAGGATTGCTGTGACGTTGTATCATCTAGAAAAACTTTTTCCACCTGCATTTTTCGATGTCATGGTTCGCTTGACCATACACTTAACTAGTGAAGCCCTGCTTGGTGGCCCCGTCCAATTCAGATGGATGTATCCAATTGAAAGGTACATGAATACTTTGAGGAGGTATGTTCGTAATAGAGCCCGTCCAGAGGCATCAATAGCTAAGGGGTATTTGATGGATGAGTGCACCAATTTCTGCGTAGCATATCTTAAAGATAATATTGAAACAAAGTTAACTAGGCCCTCGCGGATTAATGATGGTCCAGTTGGGGAGGGCACGCAATTTGATCTCAACAATATTGAGTGGATTCAAGTTCACCGGTGGGTGTTGTTCAACACCCCAACTGTTGTGGCTTTGACTCAGTAAGTTATCACTCATTCATAAGAGTAATTTGTCAATTTTTTTCCTAAATTATCATACTTGTTGTTAACACGTGTTATGTATCGCAGGACACACATCGATGAGCTCAAACGGGACATGCCTCGTGCTACAGAGAGTGAAATTCATTAGTCCCATTACCGGTCATTTCACGAATGGTTCAAGAATCACGTACGTAGTCAATCATTAGGAGTAGTTTCACTTGTTCATGGCATATTACTTTTATGTAGTGATATTCAGTGATTACATGCATTGCGTAGGTGTGTAGCTTACGAAGAACCAACGATCTTAATCTGACCGATGAAATGAAACAGTTAGCTGATGGCTCCTTCATAACGGCCCGACGTTACACAACTTGTGATGTCAACGGTTTTCGATTTTGCTTAAAAGATGTAGATGAGAAACGAGCGACGCAAAATAGTGGGCTCGGTTGTCCATCTGTGGATGCTGGTTACTACTATGGCCGGTTGGAGGATATTGTTGAAGTTGTATACAATCACGGGTTAAAGTTTCTATTGTTTAAGTGTGATTGGGTGGATCCGATCCGAGGGGTGAAAACAGATAATTACTAGTTTACATTGGTAAATTTTAACAATCTGTTACATCATGATGATCGAATAAGTGCCGAACCCTACATACTGTCCTCAATGGCGGAGCAAGTTTACTATGTCAGAGATTCGAAAGATCCTAACTGGCAGGTTGCAGTTAAAATGTCAAGGAGGGGAGTGTATCAGATTACATCTGATGAGCCAGATATTGATGCATTCGCCCAACAAGTTCTTGACCAGAATGCAGTTGTTCAACGTGATGAAGATGTTGATTGGGTTCGGGAAACCATTGAAGGAGATACAGTTGACTTCCACGACCAGTGAACGGTTGGAACTAATTCACCAATGTTAAATTTCAGTGTAAATAATTTTAAAATGTTAATTTCAATTATCTCGTTTAATGAAACTTATCTTACAAACATTTGAACAGATATATCAGGACGAAAGAGGAGAGATCGTCCGCTAACGATGGACGAGCTGCTGCGCCAGGCCCAGGCTAGCACGCCATCTGGGGGGCCTAGACCGACATCAGATGCCACCGAGTCTAGTTCGATGGCCCCACCGAGTAGGCCATCGACGTCTCATTCGAGTCCTTCCACCCCAGTTCATGCTTTGGCGTCGACTTTTTCAGCTCCACCGTCTCGGCTTGCATCGACGTCTGCACAGACTGGTATAAGTTTATTTAATTAAATATTTTAGTTCTAGAAAATTATTTTAATTCAATTTAGTTAAATTATCTTTAATTTGAACAGGTGCTACGAGCACGGGCCCATCTTCTAGCAGGGGGAGAGGCCCTGCTCGAGGGATCCGGACGTGGAATTCCTGTCATCCTATAGACGTTGAGTTTGATGAGACGTACCATCCGGTGGGTCCGCATGCTCGCCAGCTCATCAGTCAGTTGGGACATATGGTCCGGGATCCATATGCATTCCCTCTGACTACACTTGATTGGGACGCATTCCCGGTGGAGACACTAGACCGTACCTGGCAGCAGGTTAAGGTAATAATTTAACATTTCTCCAAAAATGATGTGTCAATTTAAACTATAACTTAATGAAAAATATTTCTTTCATTTTCAGGACAACTTGAGGGCTTGTCCTGAGCTCTTCCGGCCAGTTTGCATGTTGAAGTGCCGGAAGATGTGGAAAGACCATAAAAATAAAGTTAAGATGCACCATTGGAAGCCACATCAGGATGCGCCCGACATACTTGACCGAGTTCCGAGGGGCGTACTCTCGGATCAGTGAACTCAGCTCGTCCGGTACTGGACGAGCGAGGAGGTCCAGGTGAGAAACTTGTCCTTTTTTATTTTAATTTTAAGAATTTACTAGTGACTAACGTAACTAACAGAAATAAGCTAATAAAAATTGAAAATAGAGAAAGGCTGCTACGAATGCGCAGAACCGTGCAATGCAGGGTCTCGCACATAGGTTGGGGACTCGACATATCACCCAGGTCCGCCACGAGGTAAAACGTTATATTGTATATGTAATTTATATGTTTGTCATTATGTATGATAGTATAATAATAATATAACTCTCCACCAAACAGTTGCATTCCGAGGGTGTTCTGGTCGACAGGATGTCCGTATGGATGCGTTCTCGAGATCCTCGCCACTTGGAGGTTGCAGCTATCATTGTAAGTTTTTATATTGAATCGTTTAAATTATCTTTCTATTACTATGTCTTGTTATGCATGATAATATATTAAATGAATCAACTATGCAGGCTCAGTATCAATCACGCCTAGAGGAGCTACCCGAGGAGGAGCGTAGTTTGCCATCACGGAGGGATGAGATATTCCACTCCGTCGTTGGTCGGGACGGGCACGGATACCCGCTCACGTATGGGACGAGCATTTCACGCTCGCACATCGCACGATCGGAGTCATCCGGTGCTAGCTCCTCCCAGGGCTCGCGCCTCGTACAGATGATGACTATGAGCAGTTGCTGCAGTCCATGAGGGCATCGATCAGAGAGGAGTTGAGGGCAGAGATGCGGGCCGAGTGGAGAGCGGAGATGGCAGAGATGGAGGCTCGTCTATCACAGAGTCGTGGCCCGCATGCTTCGGACCCACCACCGACTTCTCAGGTTAGTAAGAAAAAAATATGTGCGTTTAAATTGTCAATTAGGTCATTGATGTGTCATTATTTATATTTTTTTAACTGTATAATAAATAATTACAGGCACCTGACGCTGGTTCCGGCCACCAGGCCCGTCGTCACTCGGTTGGAGAGGGCAGTCATGATCCAGCAGGCTCGACTGATCGTGACGAGGTATAACAATTTACTTTAATTCAAGATTTCAACATGTATTGAAATTTGTTAAGTTGTGTTAAAAATTTTTAGATCTTGAAACATAAAAAGTTAGAAACTTACGGAACGACGGAACGAGATTCCGACTCCCGCATTATTCGTCAAGCTGAAACGTAGGTTTAACTCAATACGATAACTTAAAACTTAGAAAATCGGCCTCCGGGCGCCCAAAACGAGCAAACGGGCGCCGTTGCCCGTGAGACTGGACGGGCATGTGCCCGTAGTCATTCCTAATGTGCAGGAACTGACGGAACGAGATTCCGACTCCCGGATTGCTCGTAAAGCTGGAACGTAGGTTAAACTCGATACTTTAACTTAAAACATAAAAAATCGGGCTCTCGGCGCCCAAAAGGAGCAAACGGGCTCCGTTGCCCGTGAAACTGGATGGGCACATGCGCGTAGTCATTCCTCACTTGTAGGAACTGACGGAACGAGAATCCGACTTCCGGATTGCTCGTAAAGCTGAAACGTAGGTTTAACTTCATACATTAACTTAAAACTTAGAAAATCGGCTTTCGGGCGCCCAAGATTGAGATACACAGAAAATTTGTTCAAATCCTCACATATATGCCTAACCGATGCTTGATTAACTAAAAAGTGATTTATTGAATTATTGGTGAGTTTTATGTCTAGATCTTGCAATGGCAGGCATTGTGGGTTACAGGAAATCATTTGCATGGAAACTCCTGATGATGGCATTATCTAGGGCTACTTTTATTTTAAACTCTATCTACAACTTACGCCAAAGCTCTTTTTATATCTCATTGGCATTGTCATCATCTTACATATCATAGTGATAAACTAGCCATCATTTTAAGTAATATGATTTATCTTTTCTTGCTCTTTTATATTAGATTAGTTTTTGCAAATGAAATGGGTACTTACTACTTACCATTCAAAAGAAAAGATGAAATGGGTACTTTGGCTCTTATATCATTTATGAGAGTTAGTGTAGCTTTACTACTTAATTCATGGGATTAAAACCCAATTTAAAGTGAAAGTAGACTCCAAGTAAATAAACAAACTACATTTAATACAATTATAAAGAAAATTCAAGAATAATCATCATCTTTTGGTTAGCGAACGGGCTCCGTTGCCCGTGAAAGTGGACGGGCACGTGCCCGTAGTCATTCCTGACTTGCAGGAACTGACGGAACGAGAATCCGACAGTTGGATTGCTCGTAAAGCTGAAACGTAGGTTTAAGTCGATACTTTAACTTAAAACTTAGAAAATCGGGTTCAGGGCGCCCAAAACGAGCAAACGTGCTCCGTTAGCTGTGAAAGTGGACGAGCACGTGCCCGTAGTCATTCCTGACTTGCAGGAACTGACGGAACGAGAATCCGACAGTCGGATTGCTCGTAAAGCTGAAACGTAGGTTTAAGTCGATACTTTAACTTAAAACTTAGAAAATCGGGCTCTCGGCGCCCAAAACGAGCAAACGGGCTCCGTTGCCCGTGAACCTAGACGGGCACGTGGCCGTAGTCATTCCTGACTTGCAGGAACTGACGGAACGAGAATCCAACTCCCGGATTGCTCGTAAAGCTGAAACGTAGGTTTAACTCGATACTTTAACTTAAAAATTTAGAAAATCGGGCTCAGGGCGCCCAAAACGAGCAAACGGGCTCCGTTGCCCGTGAAACTGGACGGGCACGTGCCCGTAGTCATTCCTGACTTGCAGGAACTGACGGAACGAGATTCCGACTCCCGGATTGCTCGTAAAGCTGAAACGTAGGTTTAACTCGATACTTTAACTTAAAACATAGAAAATCGGGCTCTCGGCGCCCAAAACGAGCAAACGGGCTCCGTTGCCCGTGAAACTGGACGGGCGTGCCCGTAGTCATTCCTCACTTGCAGGAACTGACGGAACGAGATTCCGACTCCCGGATTGCTCGTAAAGCTGAAACGTAGGTTTAACTCGATACTTTAACTTAAAACATAGAAAATCGGGCTCTCGGGCGCCCAAAACGAGCAAACGGGCTCCGTGCCCGTGAAACTGGACGGGCACGTGCCCGTAGTCATTCCTGACTTGCAGGAACTGACGGAACGAGATTCCGACTCCCGGATTGCTCGTAAAGCTGAAACGTAGGTTTAAACTCGATACTTTAACTTTAAACTTTAGAAAATCGGGCTTCCGGGGCGCCCAAAATGAGCAAACGGGCTCCGTTGCCCGTGAAATTGGACGGGCACGTGCCCGTAGTCATTCCTGACTTGCAGGAACTGACGGAACGAGATTCCGACTCCCGGATTGCTCGTAAAGCTGAAACGTAGGTTTAACTCGATACTTTAACTTAAAACTTAGAAAATCCGGCTCTCCGCGCCACCAAAACGAGCAAACGGGCTCCGTTGCCCTGAAACTGGACGGCACGTGCCCGTAGTCATTCCTGACTTGAGGAACACGGAACGAGATTCCGACTCTCCGGATTGCTCGTAAAGTTGAAACGTAGGTTTAACTCGATACTTTAACTTAAAACTTAGAAAATCGGGCTCCGGGCGCCCAAAACGAGCAAACGGGCTCCGTTGCCCGTGAAACTGGATCACGTGCCCGTAGTCATTCCTGACTTGCAGGAACTGACGGAACGAGATTCCGACTCCCGGATTGCTCGTAAAGCTGAAAACGTAGGTTTTAACTCGATACTTTAACTTAAAAACTTAGAAAAAACGGCTCTCGGCGCCCAAAACGAGCAAACGGGCTCCGTTGCCCGTGAAACTGGACGGGCACGTGCCCGTAGTCATTCCTGACTTGCAGGAACTGACGGAACGAGATTCCGACTCCCGGATTGCTCGTAAAGCTGAAACGTAGGTTTAACTCGATACTTTAACTTAAAACTTAGAAAATCAGGCTCTCGGCGCCCAAAACGAGCAAACGGGCTCCGTTGCCAGTGAAACTGGAACGGGCACGTGCCCGTAGTCATTCCTGACTTGCACAGGAACTGACGGAACGAGATTCCGACTCCTGGATTGCTCGTAAAGCTGAAACGTAGGTTTAACTCGATACTTTAAACTTAAAACTTAGAAAATCGGGCTCTCGGCGTCCAAAACGAGCAAAACGGGCTCCGTTGCCCGTGAAACTGGACGGGCACGTGCCCGTAGTCATTCTGACTTGCAGGAACTGACGGAACGAGATTCCGACTCCCGGATTGCTCGTAAAGCTGAAACGTAGGTTTAAGTCGATACTTTAACTTAAAACTTAGAAAATCGGGCTCTCGGCGCCCAAACGAGCAAACGGGCTCCGTTGCCCGTGAAACTGGACGGGCAAGTGCCCGTAGTCATTCCTGACTTGCAGGAACTGACGGAAACGAGAATTCGCGACTCCCGAATGCTCGTAAAGCTGAAACGTAGGTTTAAGTCGATACTTTAAATTAAAAGATAGAAAATAGGTCCAAAAAATTGAGCAAAACGGGCTCGTTGCCCGTGGCAACGGGCAAGTTTGCCGTAGTAATTCCTGATTGCGGACTGACGGAATGAAGGATTCCGACGGATTGTCTAAAGCTTGAAACCCGATGCTTTAACTTAAAACTCGGACGTCTTGGCGCCCAAAAAATGGAGCAAGTGCCCCTACTGCGAGGCAAGTAGTTCATTCCTCACTTGCAGGAACTGACGAACGACGAATCCGACTCTCGGATTGCTCATAAAGCTGAAACGTAGGTAAAACTCGATACTTTAACTTAAAACATAGAAAAATCGGGCTCTCGGCCCAAACGTAGGTTAAAGCAAACATAGGGCTCCGTTGCCCGGAAACTG